>VDFB02298936.1:0-18560 GCA_007258455.2 Sequoia sempervirens | reverse complement strand
TACTTGTTGAGTGAGATTTTTTTTTAAAGGATAGGCATATGCCAATATGATATTACTTTTAAATGATAAGTATGTTTTGATTATATTAAAACTGGAAGGTCAAGTACCCATTGTAAACCAACCATAGAGGCAAACCAACGACTCATGAGTAGTGGGAAGACCAAAAAAGTAAATAAAAACTAGAGCTTAAATAACTATTCAACCAATAGGAAAAACATAAAGAAACCATAGGACGGGACCAACACAAAAAACCAGACACCTACAGGTCTCCTAAAATCTTGAGATTGGAGTGATCATGTTCCACTCTTGGGACAGGAACTCGAGCTTCTTCTCGAAATTCATAGGCCTATAAAGACTGGCCTGGGTATCCTTGGTAACATCACAAGATGAGGTGTCCACCTTCTTATGCTTATTCTTTTTCACATTACCATTGTCCTCCCCATCCACAAGCCATTTCCCTTGGCTCTTTCTTATCTCATCCTGAAACACCTGAAGAGTGAGGGTCATATTTTTCATAGTTTCTTTGTTGTAGTCAATGATAACCCTCAAACATTGCATGGTCTTCTCTTGGGTCTGGTGAATGACATAAAATTATTCCATAAAGCTATTTTTATCATCTTCTGACCCAACAATGGCTTAAAGATCATCCACCTCTTTCTCCCACCTTTTCCACCTCTCAAAGGACCTAGACAAGGAGGTAATAGTTTTCTAATGTGCTTTTTTCTCCACCTCCCTAGGCCACACAGTCTGTTGTTCTAGCACCTTGCCTTCCAAGCTTTGAATCCTCTCCTTAGCAGTAACTAGCTGTCCCAAGAGCCATTTCATAATATATTTCTGAACATTGATAGTATCAACAATTTCATTCAACTTTTTGCTTATGGGGTCGACAGAAAAATGAATAGACCTAGGAACATACCTAGAAACATTCCTAGGTTCATCCAAGTTAACACACAAGTTGGGGGTATGATGAAGGCTAGGGTTAGGACCGAGTGGGGTGTTGGGGACCTCCAAGTCATGGACATGAGCTGAGTCGATAGGGGAATTAACCAAGGTGGGGCTCCATGAATCATCATCATCATCACTAGTGTTATCAAACTCCCCCCAACCTAGAAGAAATGGTTGTGGGTGTAGGCTTTGATAGGGGTTTGCAATTGATAGGGATGGGAGGGGTGTTATCATTAGCAGGGGCTTTACCCTGGGCCCAGGTACTGCGGTGGATGGTAGGAGGATTTTGGTCAATAGTGATAGAAGGTCTGGGGTCCCTCAGGGGAATAGTGTGGTCTAGAATAGTTAAAGTATTCTTGTGCATAGTAGTAGGGGAGGGAGGAAATGACTTATGAAACTTACATAAACATAGGATTAGGCCCTGATGTAGTGGAAGTTTCTTGCTTTTGTCCTGGAAATTCCTAATAGACTGCTCAAGTGAAGACATAATCTAGAAGGGGAAATTCATCTTAATATTGTACTTGAGGTGATTGAGCATGGGGAAAAGGTGGCATGGGAGTGGCTAAAATGCCCTTCTAGACTGATGTACCTCATGAGAATCTTAGAAATGGCACTCCAAACACCAGGAAGGTCCGTGCGATTGAAACCATTCTACAATTTTTTAACCTTCTCACCATCTTTTAGGAACTATTTCATGTCTTCCTAGTAATGGATCTTGGACTTGTGTGGAAGATAAATCCCCTCCAAAGAAATCCCCATAACATGTGCGATAAGTTCAAGGGTCACCACAAAAGAAATGTCGCCCACAATCATAGTCTCGTCCACCCATGAATTAGAAAATTCCATGGATAATTTGAGGTTGACACCTTGCATCTCCTCCACATACGAGGCCAACTTTCCCCTTTCAAGAATCACCCAGACCTCTTTGTCTTGCTTCCAACCATCACAAGTAGTAGGTTCCTCCTGGACTAAATCACCACCAATCGTGCTGCTCACAAAAAAAAAAGCACAAAAAAACTAGAAATGGAGATGGCTTTTTAAAAACCAAATCCAAAGTAATAGTGACCCATCCAAGCGTGATTAAGAAGTTTAAGTTTCCATAAATGACAAGTGTGGCAACTATCAAAATGAGTTGACAAAAAATCCAACCTGATCTCAAAAGTGCAATCATTGGACATCATTAAGAATTAAATCAAGAACCTGACTGGGGATATGGTGGATATTATCCCATTTTACCAAAGTAGGAGTAAAGGCTCCTAAATTTGCTAAGGAATTAGCAACTTTATTACTACTCTTGAACACATGATACACTCCACAATTCCCAAGGGAAATCATTAGATTGCAATTCAAGGACATGGGGTTCTAAAGAGTCCAACAGGGAGAAGCAAGCCTAGTTAGCATAAGAAAAGTATTCCTCAAATCCCCTTCAATGATTAAGTTAGAGAACCCAACTTGCATGGAAATTTTGATATCGTGGAAAGCTGTCGCCACCTCAAAAAAGCTAGAGGATTGGATCCCTAAGTTAACCTCATATTCTATCACAAATCTACCCCTGTGGTCACAAAAGACCCCACCCGCACCTGCTCGACCTAGATTGGGTTTGGACAATCCATCAAAATTGAGCTATAGCCAACTAAGCTCGAGGGGGACTAGGGCATACTACTTTTGTCTAGAGGAATAAGCGAACTGAATGAATTGAGGGTCCCAGAGAGATTCCAAGCAGAGGCAATCAAAATCTCCAAGTCATTAGGGTTTTTTTGGGCTTGCAGGGGTTGTAGAGATCAATTCCACAACCCGACTGATAGTTTTGTATGCCACCACCTGCCATGGGGAGCTTTTGTCCCTGAACACTCTATTATTACGCTCCTTCCAAAGTGCCCAGCTAATGACAAAAGATAATTACCACCACAACTCAATGAGGGGTAAACCTACAAAAGTGGTTTACAATTCTAGTGAAGAAGGAAAACTCACAAAAAATGACCCCAAGGAAAAAAATGTGATTTTGGGGGTTAGTACGAACCTATTGGTTTGAACAAACCCATAAGGGGTTCGCCCGAACCAAGGTTCGAGTGAACCCATTTGAATCTTGGCTGCCAAAACCAAAAATGACTAGGAAGGGTGGTCTGCCAACCCCTAGGGACCATACAAAACCTTTATCCCCTTATCTCCCTCAAACACAAAACTTAATTTTTCACTTCTGGAGCTTGGTTTGAATAACAAAATGGTGAAACACTTCACAAACCCAACTAGAATCAGGTAGTCTCAAAACGAAGTATCTAAATTTAATATAATTTCAATATGTTTTGGTTTTATTATGTATTTATTTTAGTTTTGCTGTATAGGTTTTTCATTGAAAGAAAGGTCTTAATTCGGTACATGTGGAAAAATAGTAGGATTATAAAAAATTAAAAAATATGAGTGCACCAGATACGAAAGTCCTTGATCCAACAAAAATGAATTTTGATATATACAAAAAGTTTATTATACGTCATGTCGTCTCAATTCAAATTGGTTTGACTTTGGAAACTTGATTTCAGAAAAATATTCAATAAAAAACCATTCCAAGTGGAAGAACTATATATCGGAGTTAAACATCAATTTGAAGAATTAGAAATTAACCTTAATGAAAAAAAGCATATACTATGAGGTGTCACTTTTTTAAAATGTTGTTTTTTGAAAAAAAACTAGTTTTTGAGGGAGATGGAAAAAAAAGTGCAATCTAATTCCAAAATTTTTGAAAAAGATATTTTTAGAATCTATAGAAAAAATGTGACGAAACTCTATTTTGTATCATCTTCAAATTTCTCACGATTTAGCTGCTATAGGTGCCCGAAAGTGAAGATTTAGTTAAAAAAAATTATTTCAGTGTCCAATTTGGCCAAAATTTGTAAACCACTATTGTGGGATCACCCTGAGCAAAGAGTGAGACACCGAAGGGGACCAACAGTCTAAAATATCATGCACATCCTTTTTCCAAACCCAACATACTTTGAAAAGGGATTGAATTTTTTGCCTAACCTGCCAAGAGAAGGGGTAGTGGAAAAGCAAGTGAGGAATGGATTCAACATCACTTTCACACAAGAAACAATGGTTCCCAAGTTGAATTCCTTTGTTCTTTAGATTATTCAGAATGAGGATCCATTTGTGACAAATAGTCCACCAAAAGAATTTGACTTTAGGTAAAGTATTGCCACATCATATATGCCTCCAATCAAACAAAGGGTTCCAAGAACTCAATAAAAGGTTGTAGCCAGTATTAACAAAATAGATGTCATCCTTAGAATTATTCCAAATGAGTGAGTCATGATGATCAAAGGGTCTAAGAACTTGTGATTCTTGGAAATTCTAAGAAGTTCTTTAGCAACTAGCCAAAAAGGGGGGTCAAACCAATTTGGGTCAATCTTCCATTTAGGGAGATCAAGAGAGAAGTCCATATAGTCTAAAACTTTATCACCTAGCCAGTTACAAATGTCCTAATGAATAACAGATAAAATTGGGCTGACTCCAAGAATATGAGAAGACAACCATTTATCATCCCAAAAGGAGACTAAGTTGCCCAATATGACCAGCCAAGAGGCCCCGAAAGAAAGGAGATTTTGGATTTTTAAGAGGTTATTCTAGATCATCAAACCAGATGGCAGGACCTCATTTCCCAACAAGGAAAGACAATGACGACCCTGCAAATACTTATCTTTAAGGATAGCAATCCATTCAAAATTATTGTTAAGAAGCCTCCATGAGATTTTGGTGATAAGATCCATGTTCATTGATATGTTTTTCTTCAAATCCAACCCCCCATAACATTTCCTGGAGCATAGAGTGTCCCAATTGACCAAGGAGAACCTGTTCTTTTCCTCAGTACTTGACCACATGAATCTACGTTGAATTTGTTCAAGTTTCTCTGACCACACAATGGGAATAAAAAATAGGGACATAAGGTACACAACCAAACTTTAAAGGGTGGTTTTAAGGAGGAGCTTACCAACATTACTAAGAAGGGCCCCTTTCCACACAACAAGCTTTCTTTGAACCCATTCCAGCAAGGTAGACCAAACAAAATTGTCAACCTTTCCCACTGTAAGTGGCATGCCCAAATAAGTTGAAGGGAGGGAGAGAATATGACATTGAAGAATTTTGGAAATCCTAGCTTGAAGAGTAGGATCAACATTGAAAAAAAATAGCACTTTTGTTAAAGTTAATACATTTCTTAGAGGCTAAAGAAAACTTGGACAGGGTGTCCATCCAACCCTTAGCCTCTGCCAAAGTGGCCACCCCCATCAAGATAGTATTAGCCACGAATTATTGATGGGAGATTGGGCTAGAAACAGATGAAGGGGAAAATCCCTCCAAAGAACCATTCAAAATTTTGAGTTCAAAATTGTGACCAAGAACTTTGGCCATTAAAATAAAGAGATACATATGGGGAAAGTGGATCACCTTGACGAATGCCACCAGAATCCGAGAAAAAGCCTTGCAGAGTGCCATTGATAATCACCTAGTATTTAGGAGAAGTCACACAACTCCAGATGAGATTCATCAACTTACCAGAAAAGCTGAAACATCTTTGGAATTGAAAAAGGAAGTTCCAAGACACCTTATCATAGGCCTTGGAGATGTCCAACTTGAGCGCCATACTTTCATTTTTGCTTTTATCCAAAGAGTGGATGGTTTCATGCACCAACATGATAGCATCTATTATTTTCCTCCTAGGTACAAATCATTTCTAACCAGAGTGTATCATCTTGTTCAAATGAGGTTTGATACGATTGACCAGCAATTTGGAGCAGATTTTGTAGAATGTGTTGCATAGACTGATGGGTCTAAATTTAGTCAACTTGTTGGTCCTCCGATGGTTAGGGATAAGAACAATGAAAGTTTTGTTGAATTCTTTGAAAAATTTTTGAGTAGAAAGGAATTCAACCACAATAGTCGTGACATCCTAACCAACTAGATATCCCAAAACATTTGATAGAAGAAAGGTAGAAATCCATCTGGGCCTGGAGCTTTGAAAGGACTGAGGGAAAACACCACCTTACTAATCTCCTCCTCCCAAGCCATTTCATCCATGGTTGAGACATCCTACCTAAAAAGGGCCATCAGAATAACATCAAGGATGTCACCCACCAAAAACTCTGTCAGGTTAGGGTTTAGAAGATTCTGGAAAAAAGAAAGACCCGCACGGGCCATATCATCCTCACTAGGCATAGTAGAACCATCACTTAGGATCAATTCTGAGATTGAATTGTGTTTCTTATGCCATGTTGTCGTCATGTGAAAGAAAAGGAAGTTTTTTCCCCTTCCTAGAGCCATTGATTCTTGGATCGTTGCTTCTAATAGACCTCCTCCTTCATGATAATGTTATGAAGTTCACCAAGCAAAGTATTTTTCTTATCTGTGAGATCCTCTTGGAAGCCCAAATCTAGGATTTTCTAAACTTGAAGAAGCTAGTCTTTGATAGACTTCTTTTAAAAAAAATATTGCCAAAGCTGCTCTTACTCCAGACTTTGAGATTCCCTTTGAGATTCTTGAGTTTGAGGGAAATATTAAACATAGCAGAACAACACCCATGGCCCACCCACCAAGAGGCCAGGAGATCCCTAAACTGGGGCTAATAAGTCCACATAAGTTCAAAATGAAAAGGCCTTTTAACCAAAGGGGGAGGATTACACCAACGGAGAAGCAACAAGAAATGATCTGAACCCACTCTGATGAAAGAGGATAAGGATAGTGAAGAAGTGTCCCAACAGGAGGAGACCAAACACTGATCAATCCAGACTTCAATAAGGTTGTGCCATGACCATTTATTAGACCAAATGAATGAGCAGCGTTCTAGATCCAAATCCGTCAACCCACCATCATGCAAAAGGGAGTTGAGGTCCAACATTCTATCCGAAAAATCCTGAAGACCTCCCTGCTTTTCAAAAAGGAAAAC
This sequence comes from Sequoia sempervirens, assembly GCA_007258455.2. Classification (NCBI taxonomy): domain Eukaryota; kingdom Viridiplantae; phylum Streptophyta; class Pinopsida; order Cupressales; family Cupressaceae; genus Sequoia; species Sequoia sempervirens. Next base: position 11,683 of record VDFB02298936.1, on the reverse strand, counting down.
AGGGGAGTTGAAATCACCCATCACATCCAGTTGCAACGTAGGAAGCTATTCCTACAACTAAGCATATCAAACCAGGTGGAACTTCTAAGAACCACATTATTGGGTGCATACACATTAGATAGCACCCAATATGGAAGATCACCATTTCAGGCAAAACCAACATTGAGAAAAAAAATTCTTTAGAAATGAGAGCACCATTAAGAAAGGGTTTCCACATAGTAACCAAGCCACCAAAAGCCCCAACAACATCCACCGCCAAGAACTAGGTGTTAGGCTAGATAAACTTACCAGACTTATCAAAATCCACAACCATCATTTTGGTTTCTTGTAAGAGAAGAACATCAGGTTTAAACTCTTTGATGAAATCCCTGACAATATACTTATGAAGGCTATTCAACCCTCTAATGTTCCACGAGAGGATCAACATTTCTTGTTACATTTGGAGTTGACCTAGACTCCAAGGTTGCCTCATTTCCATTCAAAATATCCTTAGTCATGCTTTTTTATCTAGCGACTTTACCAGGTTTTCTACCAACCTTAGTGGTCATCTCAACATCCACCATTTTTTGAGGATTGAGCAAGGGGCTAGGCTTTGTCGGGGAAGGAGGAACAATATAGGGGATAACCAAAGAGACCGAAGAAAAAAATATCATCTGCCACCGATTTTGAGTCAACTTCACGCAGCAAAGGGGATAGGTTCAAGGTAGAGTCCACCGAGCAGAAAAAAGAGGGCTTTGGGGAAAGACACAGATCAACCACAAGGGAGGGAAGAGGCAAGACCGGGCACAAGAAAGAGGGGATTGGCTTAGCCAGAACAAGAGTTGTGGGAGGAGGAGTGGCCAACGAGCCAGAGAAAGAATCCTCACCGGAGGGGGGAAAGGGGGATGCCTGGGTGGATCTAGGCCGCAAAGGAGACAACTTCATGTTTGAGGGATCATAGCACTAGCGACATGAGGAGGGGAGGTCACAACCTTATGTTTACCCACTGGGGGCCTGAGAAAACCTTTAAGGCAAGCATTGCAAAGGTGACAAAAAGAAGAATAAATTTGACATAAAGGAGCAGAGTTTTCATTTTCAATGGTTTGGGACCACTTACCAAGCCTAGATTCTAGAATAATCGAGGTCAGGAGGACCTTATTCGGCTCAATACTAACACAGAAGCGAGAAAACACCAGCCTGGAATGCTCCTTGGTGACATAATCTAGTGAAATGAAGTTTCCAAAGGAGTTGTCCACCCCAGCAATGATTTCCTCATCCCAAAACTCCAATGGAAGTCCTGAGAGGTGAACCCAAGTGGTAGAGCAATCACTAATTGAGCCAATGGGTCAAAATCACATTGCCATTTACACAAGGCCAGAGTTTGCTTACCAAAGAACTAGGGGCCCCTATGAGAGTCACCACATAGTCCTCATGAAGATTGAAGTTAAAATAGAATAGGCTTTTTGGGAGAGAAAAAATAGAGAAGGAGCCTTTAATAACCCATTTGGAAGCAGCCCATTTGCGAACCAATTCAATGTTTGGCCTTCTTCCCACAAACCTACCAATCAAATAGTTTTACATTTTAGCAATCATTCTATTCAAAGATAGGTCCAAGATTTTAAATTTTTTTCCCTCATCAGAATGCACCAACTAGACCCCATCTCCAACCGCACCATCATTTTCAATGACATCTTTTGGAAAAATATTTTTTTAATTGAGAGGAGGAGGTACCATTGCAGAGGGGACATAAAGAGACCTAGACGACTCATGCAAATATTTGAGAGCCCCACTTTGACTGATAAAGATGCCAAAATTCCCTCTCACCAATGAACAGGAACCAAGAGATTCCCACCTAGCACCGCTAGCTCTGCTCATTTCAAAAAATAAAATAAATGATAAGTATGTTTATAATTTCTAAACATAACAATAGTTTGTTAAAATAATTTAGGTTAATTGAATTCTATTATAACACTTATATCATATTTTCTGAGAAAAAATATATTCTGATGCAAATCTTAAATTGATCTAATTATTACGTTTCTACCAATTATTAAGAATAGAAGATAAGGATGATAGAGAAAGGAAATTAAAAATTAAAAATATTTTGAATGAATTTGTTTCACCCTTTATTTAGCATTTCTTTTGTACAATATTAAGAGCTAATTTTTAATATTCTGATGATGTGACTAGTGTATGAATTGGAAGTTGGGCATTTATGTGTCTATTATGAATGGTCCACTAAAATCAAATTTTAGTTAAGTGAATTTGTCGTTTAGGATTCTTAAGAATCTTGTGATAAACACCCTTTATTGAGAATGTCATACCATAGTACATGAAAATAGTTCCATGTGTTCCTAGAGGTTTGCATTTGTATCAATTCCTTTGGATGTGATTGTCAATCTTGACTAAATTAAAAAACAAAAAAAGCAAAAAAGTACATGAACTATTCATGTAATTTATGAGATGAAATTTGAAACACCAAATAAAATCTTAAAAATTTAACTTGTTAGCAATATGAAACTAGCTCGGATACTAGACACTAAACCATGAATGAACTTGTTACTGTAAAAATATTTTAGGAGATAAGCATGTACTAATGTGATTACTTTTGAATGATGATTCAATTCATCATGTATGAACATAAGAATACTTTACAAAAGTAATTTTAGTTGATTGAAGTTTATTTTAGCACTAGGACTATACTTTTATAGGAAAATATATAGTGATACAAATTTGAATCTATTTAAAATTCTTACATTTGAGGGTAATTATTGGTTTAATAAAGAAAATGGTTATATGTTAATATCAAATAATATGGAATTGAAAGATAGGTAATAATTGTAAAAGTGAAATCAACAATGACTCCAATAGAAATTGTAGCTTTAACAGCCTATTCATATTGGGAGAAAATAACTTTTCTAAACATTGATTTGGGAGACAAGACCAAATTTGGTTTAATTGAGATATAACATTATCATAGAAAAAATATTTAAACAAACTGAAATTATCATGGAAATGAAGTCTATAAATTTAAACATTTCAAATTATGAGTAAAATTGATGAATATGATACATCATTGATATCTTTTCTATAAGATTATTATGTAAATTGACTTAGATTACATTGATAAGTAATACTGTGCAAACAATAAAAATATATATTTTTTGAATTATCTTTATGAAATGCATAATGAATATATTTCATGGCTCATCTCATATTCACATATCATTTCTATTTATTTGTCTCACTACTCATATCTCAAGGATCACATGTATAGTGGGTACACTATGCACCTCATTTTGAAATACATAATGATGATCAAACAACATATTAAATTCTTTAATTAAAATACATGTATGCGATTTGTATATGAGGATGAATTAATAGTCAATTTAATTCTACACGAATTGCAAAATATTGCTTTAGTTTTGTGTGAATATGAAGCTGAAATCAATTGTTTTAGATATATTTTCTTCTAAATAGGGGTGTGATCTATAATCACTTTTAGCGTTACTCTCTTGTTACAGATTGCCGTTATATTAATTCTATCCAAAAAAGATGGAAAGAGTTTTAGCGCATGGATATTCATTGTCAAAAATTGACCGTGAAAACTCGCTAAAGGGAGATGCATTTAATATTTGTTATCAACCCAAAAATGTCATCTTCTTCCACTTTTGATTAATCAAATTATATAAAGATTATTCACAACCACTAAGAAGACTTGTACAGAAAGCTGTTCGCTGTCCCATTAAAAAAGCAGATGCTAATCATGGAACAGTTTTGTTCAGAAGGACATAATAATATATGTCTAAATAAAACTGTATGATAAACTGCCAAAACAATAAAATGGAAAAATGATGCACAAAACAGAAGCTTGAAGTCAAATAAAACAGAAATTTATCTCTAAAATTAGGCATAAACGTATTTCCCAAGCTGAAAATAATAAAGAGATTTATTTCACTTCATTTAGGACACCCAATTATCGTCATGGACTAAAAGCTAGTTATATATTAATAACAGTCATGTGCTCGCATCAGGCATGACTTTTCCGCACATTATAATATTCAAACCTTGGTTTAATATACCAAGGGTGACATTAAATAGATAATGATAATCATGTTAATATATATTTTGATACAAATCATTTGCAGTTGCAAGGATTACCAGTACAGGTTCCTCCACAGTTGCAACCACCTGCACACTTGCGCCCATTCTCTCCTCCCACACTCATTTCCTCATTATGCCTGCATTTTCATTCACTTCATTCAATAACCATTAAAAGCTTCTTTCTAGCACTTTTAGATTTTAAATATTCCAAAGTTGTGAGTACCCAAAAGAGAGAGAAGAAACTTACACCATATCAGAAGCAGTGCCTGCCAAAATTGAGCCCTCTACAGTCTTCTCTGGGAAGGCCTTACACCTGCATCATGTCAAAAACTAACTTTGATTTATTCAGAAAAAAAGACATTTCTTTCTATTCTCTCATTGAATTTATTTAAAACAATGGCCATGAAATAAAGGAGTGTGTTACCCTCCACAGCCATTGCCACAGCTGCAGTTGCCTGCACACCCACACTTTCCACCACAGCAAGACATCTTCACCAAAACAGAGAAGATCTGAAATCACTAAAATCAAAGCCAACAAATATGGTTTGTATGAATTGTGAAATCCCCACTTCCTCGTCTGGTATTTATTGTAAAATGGTGGGGTTGGCAAAACAAGCAGCGGGCTGTAGACCGTTCACATGGCATCCATGCCACACTTATTAAATTCAGAAAACTATCCAAAGATTCCCAATTTCGAATATTAGTACGTATCCGTTGTTTTTTAAAAGTAATACTGAGTGTTTATGTCTACTTGTCTTCACATTCCCTTAGACCGGCTAAAACAAGTTAACGTTGGAATCAATTTCTCTCTTGGTTTTTTAATTGGAGTAAAGCTAAAAGCGATTACAATCTACAGAGAAGAGAAGCACGGACATGCATGCACAGGCAACGACGAATGGATAACCATGACAAAAGTTTTTAGAGAAGCGCCCAAGACCGCCAAATTTACCAACTAGCCAATGCTAAGCTGATTGTATTTGTGATTTTGTGATCCAGCCGGTATTAGGCCGATTTAAAGCTTTCCAGATTTGATATTGTTCTTAGTTTTTAATGATTCGATGGTATTATTATTGTTTACAGCTTTCTTTTTTAAAGACTATTATTACATACATATTTCATGGTGGAGAACTACCCGATTAAAGAGCTCATTCTCGAGTACAATAATACTATTTTATGGTCTTTTTCATCATTAAAGTTCGCAAGTGAAAGGTAAAGGTAAACCTATATAATTATTGTAAAGAATAAGATACCCTATACATAAATGTAGATTGATTAAATTGATGTAAGTAATTAAAATATAATCAATTTAATTTAATTATAATATTTGAAACTGGATAGTTAAATTAAATGAAAAAAATGAGTTTATTTAGTTTTTGAAATTATGATTAAGAATTAAATATTGTGTTTATAAAGTTTAGAAAACAATATTTTTAATGTATTTATTGTTTGAAAATTTTAACAATTATAAATTCTTATGAAGGTTATATTCACATTATGTGTGATCGACATCATGCTACATGAAATGTCTTGATACATGGAAATATTCTAATTAATGAAACATATTATATACCTTTGTGACTTGATTTCTCCCACTCTTTGTTGTATATTGATGTGTATGGACTAAAAATATTGGAAAATGCCTGGGAGAGATCATTAGATTGCAAGGGTCATTTTCTTCTAGGTCAAACTCTTGATTGAATTGGCTTTATAATCATGAATGAATATTGAAGTATGAAGATGTCCTAGATGATTTTAATGTAAATGTCATATACTAATTAATACTCTAAATTGAAGTGTTCCAATAAATATGTACCTTGTAATGAGGATATTCCTTGCCTTTCTCACGTACTATCTCAATACACAAATAATTATATTAAAATATCAAGACAAAACAAATATTCACACAAATGTGTACCAAGTCCACTCCCAACAACTAGTAGTAAATGATGGGAATCAACAATTTAAAATTTAAAAATATGGACCAAAACAAAAAAAGGAAAATTTTGAGGTAGGGTTAGTGTTTAGGTAGTTGTAAATGTGGGCAGATGATAAAGATGTGGGACTCATGTAAATTAATGAACATGTATTTCACCATTACATTTGACTGCATGTGAATCATAAAATGAACATGTATTTCAATCTAGTATCTGAGAACTCAGAGTCATGCATAAAATATTTAGACTTAAAAAGATATGGCTCAGTTCATGTAAAGTAATGGACCCATCTTGATTTCTTTGTTTGATCTTCCTCCTTGACATGAACACACAATAGGAACATACAAAACTAAGAAAAATAAGAAATGAAATTTTTTCATAATCAAGGTAAACTAAGCACAACTACAAGTTCATTTAACTATCTACACAAATATGAGATAGTATTAGAGTATTCTACCTATGCATAGCATGGTATTGTAATATTGTGGCAATGTAATGTTGAATAGAGTGGTATAACACTTCAAGAATGAATATGTAATCTGGCTAAGATCCATTTATACATGATAATCATGAGTCTTTATGTGGTATATGTCAAGGTGAAAGTTAAAAATTGTGTCACACTTTTATAAATGAAATTACCAACATTGATCTAATTTTTTTAGTACTTGAATCACAATAAAATAATATTTATATTTTAAATTTTGAAATGATGTTAACTAACTAAATGTAGATTTTTAGTGTATTTTATGTTTGTATTTTTTAAAATTAAAAAATTATTTAAATGTATTTTTTATAAAATTGACACTATAATTTAATTGTTGATAACATTTTGAAGAATGAGATTAAGTGGGACATTATTCTTAATAAAAAAAAATTGGGATTCAATTGTTTTTTTTTCTATTTACAACTTGAAACGTGAACTACTTTTTTCCATATCAATAAATATTAAAATTTACATGTACTAAAAACACAACTATTTCAATTAGATGTCACCTTTTGTCTTAATTGTTTATCCAAAAAAAAATAACATCTTAACATGGAATCTCTTCTCTAACTTGTATTATATTTTTTTCAAAAAAAACTTTACTATTTTCTTTAACAAGAAAATCAATGTTAACTTTGCTGATCTTTTTTGTTTGACCTTTTTGGTCTGTCTTGTGTGGTTGCTGCTGATCTTTTCTTAGGCAGCTGGTCTTTTTGGTTGGGCTTTTGTGTCCTCTCTTTATTATTGTAAATGTTGTGGTTTTGGGTCCCTGTAAAACCCGTTTTACCTTTTTATCAAAAACTATTAAAAATTATATTTTTGAAACTATACTTATAGATATACAAAAGGGTATGTTTAGATTTCTTAAAAAATAATTATTTACATGAGTAAATTAGATGCAATTTTTCTGGATTCAACTGTGTGTGTTTATTTGGATCAACATTTAGAATCACACTCAACATGATTCATCATTCCTACTATTACATGAGTAAAATTGTAAAAATATGATTTTTTTTGAATAATTTGATTTTGATAAATTAGACTTATGATGCTAGATGTGTATTTAATGGACATTCTAATTGATTTTTTTCTCCAATCTAATCTAAATAATTTAGATAGATCATATATTTGACCAAAATTGACTTTTAGTAAATTGTCTTTAAGTGTGACACAAATTTGAACTTTCACTAATCACTACTTAAAATCTTATATAATATTCAACCATATATTTGACCAAAATCATTTCTACTAGTAATGATATATTCAATCACCTTTCCATTGGTTGTATCTACAAAATGTAAGGAATTGGAGGAAAGGGAAAAATAGTACATTAAATTAATACATAATTATAAGCGTTAAAATCATATGAACTAGAGATAATTATGAAGGTATATAAGGTTACGCGTAGTATGGAAAAATGAAAAGCATAAGTAGTTCTAAAGGAAAAATATATAGTAAATTTTTAAGTTACTTGAGGTTTATTTTAGCACTACTAACAATTTTTTAATTTTTAGACAAAAATAAAATGATACAAAATTTGAATCAATTTAAAATCCTTAGAGATTTAAGGATAATTATTGACTTAATAAATAAAATAGTTATATATTAAGATCTAAAGAATATAGACTGTCAATGTGAGTAATAATTGTAAAAGTAAAATCAATAATAACTAAAACTATAGGAGAAAATAACTATACTAAGCATAATTTTAGAGATGGAACCAAACTTGGTTGGATTAAGGTATAGCAATATAAAACAAGATGTTTGTTTTTTTAATGAATTTTTTATGGAGATGGAATGAGTACATTTAATTCTCTCAACCTATGGATAAAACTAACAAATATGATGTTGATTGATATTTTTAGTATGATAAGATTAAGTGAATTGGTTTAGCTTGCATATATTTAGTGGGTAAGGCTATGGAAACAATGAGAATTTATAGATTTTAAATTATCATTTATCATTTTAAAATATATAATGGGTAGCATTTTAAATATGTCATGACTCCTCTCACAATCATGTGTCATTTCTATTTACATAATTCACTACCTCATATCTCAAGAAACTAGTATAGTGGAAAACACTATGCACTTCAATTTGAAATATATAATGGTAAAGGTGATCAAACAAAATATTTGAGGTTCTTTATCACTAGATGTTTAGAATTTGTGTATTAAGATAAATTATTAGTCAGTTGTTTCCACACAAATTGAAATCTTTGTTATAAAATGTTGGTTTTCTCTTCAAAATGATTTTATTCGTACTTTATGAATTGAAAAAAGAGCATGTGCAACTCTTTTGGATGAATATGGGGTTGAAAATAATGGTTTTAGATATATTTGCTTTTGAATAAAATTTATATCCTTATGTTATAACATAAGAACAATAGTTCTCCTTGATGATAAGTGCCAATGCATTTTATTAAGAGATTGGTGTCTCTTAATAAAATGTACATCTTAATAGCTAAATGCTTCATATATGTTTTTTAATAGATTAGTTAAAATAATGAGATAATAAAACTGGTATCTTATAAACTTTTGTGCGAAATATATTATTAAAAAAAAATAGATTTAATAGGTTAAATGAGGAATGTATTTTGAATTTACTATTGAAAATGGACTACAAGTTGTGGGTCTCACTAATTTTATTAATGAGACTCAATATACATTATAATTAGTTTATATTTGTACTTAAAAAGATTTAAATATTTTTAACTTGTTTTTAAAAATTGATTCAGATTATAGATCTTACTAATTTTACTAATAAGACATATATACATTAAAATTAAATTTATATTTACATAAAAGAAAATATTTACAATTAGAGTCCATCTTTATAAAATCATGAAACCAAAATTATAAAACAAGAAACAAGGGTAGAATGCATAGCATGTGAAATTATGTGTCTATTTCAAACAAGCAAAAAGAGAGCGAAGGTAGGTCATGTAAAAAGGGGCTCCAAATTTAACATATTCTTCCATCTTTGATTAATCACCAGAGAAAATTCATTTAAACAAATGATATAGTTGGAGATTTGGAGAGCTGAAATTCCCAATCTTTGTCTTTCTGTAAAGATTATTCTCAACTAATATTTTTTTAAGGACATTAAAAGACTTGTACACAAGGTTGTTCGCTGCCCCATTAATAACGAAGAAACTAGTCATGGAACATATTTCTTTAGAAGGGAAACATAATATTATATGTCTAAATACAACTGTGTAGTAGATTGCCAAAACAATAAAATGGATAAATGATGCACAAAACAGAAAATTGAAATCAAATAAAATAGAAATTCCCAAGCTAAAAATAAAATAAGAGATTTGTTTTGTAATGCCCCGCCACACAACCCTAGAGGAAGTTGCAATTCACTACTTAAACGTACCAAATTTTTTTTTTTGTTTAAGTACAAATAACATGTAAGATGAATACATATTGCCAACAACCTCTAAGGCCACGAGACAAAGATTACTTAAAAACCCAACATCAACTAACATTAACATAAACTGAAACATTAATCACTTAAGGAAATGAAACAACATACATTCCATTCAAGATAAATTAAAATAAGGATAATTAAATACCTCAAGATTCCAATTTAACATTTAACAATAAGGTTACATCACTCATTCCCCGAATGAGGTAAGTCCAACACTCATAATTACAATTACAAATTCCACCTCAAAACAAATGAGGGGGGGTAATTAAAATACATTAAGAACTAAAAGAACAAGGCATGAGAAGAAACTGATTCCCACGAGCTCTCCAGCTGGAAATCACGAACACACGAACATGAAGAAGGACCAACGGAAAGATGCACGCCACCCGACCACGTGGAACCCAGTGCCCCACCTCCGTGTTGTAAAGAGGTAACTGTGACCCTACCCAAGACATCTCATCTGGGCCCACTTCAGGACACACAAGCACACTGAAATCAAAAAAAAGAAAATCATATTATTTAACAACACAATACATAATGTTTGGTAGTACAAACGGCACCATCATCGCATAAAATAAACTCACTAGTAACACCATACCGATCATTGCCATAGAGGAGTGTCATCGCAGTGCCAGTATTGGTTATCCAATGGTGTTCCCTTCCTAGGTCCTGCCCCTCTTGGATATCCTCGTAACCTCTCAATAACCCGCGCCATATGCCCACCGCAGCGGAATCGACATCTTCAAGAAGTTGACAAGACAACGATCTGCCATTCCTGTGCCTTCCTTAATTTTATCTCAAGTCTCTGCATGCCTCCCGATGCTCAATGAGTTTGGTACAAATCTATCTTATTAATGTTCAAAGCTACTCTCTCCCTAGTAAGTTATTTTAATTTTCACTTAATTAACTAACTTTCACACGAGTTATCCTGGAACCACTTTGGGTCCGGCGCTCGTTTGAAAGCCACTCCCCTATCGACAACACATAAATCAACCACATGCCAAGGGTAGACGATGCACTAACACTTATCACAAATAATCCAACACCTCAACAGGTAACACATCCCTACGGATGTACAAAACTGGGAACCAAAACGTGCACTACCCAAGGCTAACACAAGGTTGACTACATAAAGAAACCCACACAACTGATAACTTGACTCAATCATGAATTACAAGGTCACACAACCCGTTCAAAGAACCAGGTAACCACTTGAGCTTACTCACACATAATCCAAGATAGCCAAAGCAAAACATAAGAGACATAGCATCATCTCAAGAAAACACTGCTGGAAGACTTACATGATCAACGAGAAACGAATTAAAGCCAACAATCATATAAAATCACGAATAACCACCCATACCAATAAAAGAACCCAAAGCAGGAAGATTCACAAAACATTTACTCTCCTTCCACAACATCGAAGGCGAACAATTAGCATTGAAAACATTCAGACACATAGGTAAGCTAATGTTCGGATTTCTTAAATCCATTCAAACACAGAATTCATGACTTGCATTTATCCAATCGATTGATCCCATTTCTTTTCACGACATTGAATTATATAAAGAACAAATCATTTACTCTAAATCTCATAACCCTATTCATAAGCAAAACATGATAATAATGCAGCTATCTGGTTAAAGTTTAAGTCAGTTGTTCTCCCTAAGTTTCACTAACATAATCAAACTCAAGGTATTTTAATAAATAACGTTTAAATTAATCACTTAATCCATTTTGCAAA
>VDFB02298935.1:0-46507 GCA_007258455.2 Sequoia sempervirens | reverse complement strand
AACCACTTGAGCTTACTCACACATAATCCAAGATAGCCAAAGCAAAACATAAGAGACATAGCATCATCTCAAGAAAACACTGCTGGAAGACTTACATGATCAACGAGAAACGAATTAAAGCCAACAATCATATAAAATCACGAATAACCACCCATACCAATAAAAGAACCCAAAGCAGGAAGATTCACAAAACATTTACTCTCCTTCCACAACATCGAAGGCGAACAATTAGCATTGAAAACATTCAGACACATAGGTAAGCTAATGTTCGGATTTCTTAAATCCATTCAAACACAGAATTCATGACTTGCATTTATCCAATCGATTGATCCCATTTCTTTTCACGACATTGAATTATATAAAGAACAAATCATTTACTCTAAATCTCATAACCCTATTCATAAGCAAAACATGATAATAATGCAGCTATCTGGTTAAAGTTTAAGTCAGCTGTTCTCCCTAAGCTTCACTAACGTAATCAACTCAAGGTATTTTAATAAATAACATTTAAATTGAACCACTTAATCCATTTTGCAACAAAGAACATTCAACCAACTAAAATCGATATTTTAGATAAGACGTTAGATTTTCCAAACTCCACTCTTACCTCTAAAAGCATAACGATAACCATCTTCATATATTTGGATTATGACACCACTTAACGCGTCAATTAACTACGATACCATTGCGAAATCCATACAATTAAATATAGAAGCATGATGACATGATTATTTACAAACAAATATTCATAGTATGAATATACCTTCATGAACATAGTTACTCAATTTAACCAGCTATTATTTTAACAAAGACGAAAAGAAGAATTCCATTTAATTACAAAATATACTGAATAACTTTTATATTTCCAATTAAACATCTCCAAAACTTTATGAATTTACCAATAGAATAAAACATATTTTAACTTATACTAATTTCATTTAAATTAACATATATTAAATATATTATATTTATATAATATATAATATTAAATATTATAATTATTCTATAAAATATAATATAAAATAATTTTCATTACAGATATTTAATTTAAAATAATAAATAAAATAAAAGAAATTTTGAATCTAAAATAAACAAAGGAAGGGGTCAATTCCTAGGGCAATAATACGTATTCTCGCCCCTGGAAAGTAAGGTGGCCGTAGGTCAACACATCACACTGGCCGGCTATGGGGACAGGTGGGAATCGACACAACACTGGAGGCTTACCTTACTGTGGAATATCACTGGGCGGCATATGTGGTGGGGGTTGACCTCCCCAACCACCCCAAAACAAATAACATAACATAAAAAAATTAAAATTATTTCTACCAAAGGCTTTTCAAACTAATTTCTACTAAAAATTTTCTCACAGTCCATATTTAAAATTTTCTCAATAATAAATATATGGCATATATATTTGTGGGTATTTCATATGTTAAGATATATGGTTGTACTCACAATTATCTATGCCCAAAACTTGATTTCATGCTCAAATTATGAAAATAATCCCCACCCATTTCAAAAAAAAATAGAACTTATGCAAAACAACAACATGGGTTTTCACAAGTCTAGTTTAATCATTGAGCTTTCTTGAATTTTCTTTCTATTTTCAAATCCATTACCATTGTGCAAATTGAAAAGCTTTTCCAAGGGTTTTATTGAATCTAAAACTATATCTTCAACCATTCAAAAAGAGCAAGAAGATGAAGGGAGGAAGGATAGAACCTTATGTTTTCTCCAAACTTGGCAAGCTTCCTCCATGGAGATTTTTCCAAGCACTCCTTCAAGCCTCTCCACCCAAAACTCCAACCAAGAATCCATGGAGGTTGAAAAGAAAACCCTAAAATAAAAATATACCTTTTTCCAAACTTCCCTAATTCAAATTCAAATTCTACTTCTAATTCAAATTCAAATTCTAACTCAATACAAATTAAATTGAACTCAAATTCAAATCAACATTTAATTCAAATTCCAATTTCAATTTCAAACACAAATATCTTTTACCAAAAAAGTCAACTAATTCAGAAAATATCCTTTTTACCCCAAAGTCTTGCATAAGAAATATTTGAATTTTTTTAATAACTTTAACCCATTTTCTATTTCCAATTTGAATTCAAAATTATTTTAGCATTTTACATTCAACAAAAGAATTAAATCTTTTACACTTTTAATTCAAAAGGGATAATTTAGCTAATTCACACAATTAATTAAATTATCAATAAAGTAAATCTAATTCAAAATTAGATTATTTTGTTAATTAAATTAAATTAATTAATTAATCACTAATTTTCCAATATCTCAATAGGACAAAACATTCATTTATAATTTCCAAAAGCTATTTAATCACTTTTAGCTTGCAAATAAACACATTTAGTCATTAATTAGACTACGCAAGCCATTAAATAAACTTTAACTTGAAATTAAATAAACACTCAAAGGGAACTGACCAAGATAAAACAACTGACCCCAATGACGACCCAACAACATGCTACGACTAGGGTGACGACTTGGTTCGGAAAACCTAGCTACTATCTCCCAATTAATTTCCGTTGATCAATGGACACGCTCAAACCTAGAAACCAGGTGGAGTCGATGTCATGTACCTGCCAACCTGCAACCAAGAGCATGTCGAACGTGCATATATACATAATATGATCAGACACACCGTGAAGAGGAAATCTCAGAATCATAGGGCACTCGCAAGCGAGTGATACAACCCCGTCCCCTTCACCAATCCAATATCACTAACTGACAAAGCTAACATTATTAACATAATCAAAGCATAAGCATCATTAATTCATATGTTAACACGATCGAAGCATAACATAGGAAAACATTGTCTAATTATCAGAGTACAAAAAGGAGGGGTGTTACATCCTCCCCCCCTAGGGCCAGGCTTACTCCTGGAAGCCTGCAAGCTCCCCTATAACAAACTCCATAAGATCACATATAAATCAATATCATTGCAAGTTTACTCCAGACAAGATATACAACATTATCACTTCAATATTCGTTCGACATTTTGTATTTTGAATCTAGGTATAATAATCTAATCATCAACATGATTTCTTAAAATTTAACAATGAAGTTGGGGACTATAGGCCTCACCAACAACATATGCACCTATAATGCATTTATCTTTAACATGCAACTGTTTCACTAATCCTTTATTTCTCTAAAATTTTACACACTACAAAATGGTTTTCTATTTAGATTATACATTTTCCATGATTATGAATGCAACTTGGGGACTTAGGTTCTTTACCCAAGGTTTGGTCTAGGAAACAAACCTTCATGAATACATAATCCATTTTCTCATAAGATACAAACGCCATACTAAGGCACTCAAGGAAAGAGGTCTATGTCTATCTTGCCACATCAAGCACTTGGAATACACCCAACAAACACACTACAACCACACTCAAGAATCCACTCAAGGGTCTCAACCCTTTACACAACGAAAAGCCAAGCAACAAGGAAGCCAAACAAAACACACCTCTTGGTTGGCTTGCGAGCCTAATCCTCACAAAAGCATTCAACCAAAGACATGCAAGGGTGGAAACAACAACAAAGATGATTGTCGTCCACCACACACAACACACCAAAATCACATACTACACAATCGTCCATAATGCATTCTTCCAATAGAAGGGATATCGGTGCATTGCGCACTGCACCGAGGGTCCTACCCTTTCCACTAGTTTCCTGCACCATTGGACCAAAACCACTTAACGACAACTTCTGGGCAAACAAGAGAAATCAACCCAAAAGGGACAACCACACGAAAGAGAAAAACAACTAGGTCAATACAATGGCTCATAGTGCCCAGAGTATAAACCTACACACATACAACATAATGGGTCCAACATAATCCCAGAGTTCCCAGTGTTTAAACCTAGGCTCTGATACCATGTGTAATGCCCCGCCACGCAACCCTAGAGGAAGTTGTAATTCACTACTTAAACGTACCAATTTTTTTTTTTGTTTAAGTACAAATAACATGTAAGATGAATACATATTGCCAACAACCTCTAAGGCCACGAGACAAAGATTACTTAAAAACCCAACATCAACTAACATTAACATAAACTGAAACATTAATCACTTAAGGAAATGAAACAACATACATTCCATTCAAGATAAATTACAACAAGGATAATTAAATACCTCAAGATTCCAATTTAACATTTAACAATAAGGTTACATCACTCATTCCCCGAATGAGGTAAGTCCAACACTCATAATTACAATTACAAATTCCACCTCGAAACAAATGAGGGGGTAATTAAAATACATTAAGAACTAAAAGAACAAGGCATGAGAAGCAACTGATTCCCACGAGCTCTCCAGCTGGAAATCACGAACACACGAACATGAAGAAGGACCAACAGAAAGATGCACGCCACCCGACCACGTGGAACCCAAAGGCCCCACTCCCTCCGTGCTAGGAGATAGTAACCAGGAATTCCTACCCAAGACCATCTACCACTAGACACAAGCAAGCACACTGAACTGAAACAAGAACAAAACCCACATTACTTAACACAATGGTTACAATGCTTCCAGAGTACAAAATCGAGTACCATCACTGTACAAAATAAACTCACGGTACAACACCATACCGACTGCTGTCATAGGAGGAGTGTCATCGCAAAGGCTGCATTGGTTATCCAATGGTGTTCTTCCTAGGTCTCGGCTCCCCTCTCGGGATATCCTGGTAACCTCTCACGAACCCGGCGCCATATGCCCACCAGAGCGGAATCGATTATCTTTCGAGAAGACAAGATAACGATCTTGCCATTCCAGGCCTTCCCGACTCATCTCAAGTCTCGTACAAGCCCTTGAGCCAATGAGCGAGGCTAAATTATCTTATTAATGTTCAAAGCTACTCTCTCCCTAGTAAGTTATTTTAATTTTCACTTAATTAACTAACTTTCACACGAGTTATCCTGGAACCACTTTGGGTCCGGCGCTCGTTTGAAAGCCACTCCCCTATCGACAACACATAAATCAACCACATGCCAAGGGTAGACGATGCACTAACACTTATCACAAATAATCCAACACCTCAACAAGTAACACATCCCTACGGATGTACAAAATTGGGAACCAAAACGTGCACTACCCAAGGCTAACACAAGGTTGACTACATAAAGAAACCCACACAACAACTGATAACTTGACTCAATCATGAATTACAAGGTCACACAACCCGTTCAAAGAACCAGGTAACCACTTGAGCTTACTCACACATAATCCAAGATAGCCAAAGCAAAACATAAGAGACATAGCATCATCTCAAGAAAACACTGCTGGAAGACTTACATGATCAACGAGAAATGACTTAAAGCCAACAATCATATAAACTCACGAATAACCACCCATACCAATAAAAGAACCTAAAGCAGGAAGATTCACAAAACATTTACTCTCCTTCCACCACATCGAAGGCGAACAATTAGCATTGAAAACATTCAGACACATAGGTAAGCTAATGTTCGGATTTCTTAAATCCATTCAAACACAGAATTCATGACTTGCATTTATCCAATCGATTGATCCCATTTCTTTTCACGACATTGAATTATATAAAGAACAAATAATTTACTCTAAATCTCATAACCCTATTCATAAGCAAAACATGATAATAATGCAGCTATCTGGTTAAAGTTTAAGTCAGCTGTTCTCCCTAAGTTTCACTAACGTAATGAAATCAACGTATTTTAATAAATAACATTTAAATTAAACCACTTAATCCATTTTGCAACAAAGAACATTCAACCAGCTAAAATTGATATTTCAGATGAGACGTTAGATTTTCCAAACTCCACTCTTACCTCTAAAAGTATAATGATAACCATCTTCATATATTTGGATTATGACACCACTTAACGCGTCTATTAACTACAATACCATTGCGAAATCCATACAATTAAATATAGAAGCATGATGACATGATTATTTACAAACAAATATTCATAGTATGAATATACCTTTAGGAACAAAGTTACTCAATTTAACCAGCTATTATTTTAACAAAGACGAAAAGAAGAATTCCATTTAATTACAAAATATATCGAATAACTTTTATATTTCCAATTAAACATCTCCAAAACTTTATGAATTAACCAATAGAATAAAACATATTTTAACTTATACTAATTTCATTTAAATTAACATATATTAAATATATTATATTTTATATAATATATAATATTAAATATTATAATTATTATATAAAATATAATATAAAATAATTTTCATTACAGATATTTAATTTGAAATAATAAATAAAATAAAAGAAATTTCAAATCTAAAATAAACAAAGGGAAGGGGGCCGGCCCTAGGGCACACAGCCCCTGTCTCCCGCCGGGCGGCGGTGCCTGTGTGTCAACACACAGGGCCGCCTCCCTGTGGGCGGCGGTGGCTGTGTGTTCACACAGCCGAGGCCTCCCGCCGGCGGCGGCCTCGGCGGCGGCGGTGGTGGGGGTTGACCTCCCCAACCACCACAAAAACAAATAACATAACATAAAAATAAAATAAAATTATTTCACTGTGTTTTTCAAATAAATTTACCAGAAATTTTCTGGGTTAAACCATATTTTAAAAATTTTCTCAAATAACAAATATATGGCATATATATTTGTGGGTATTTCATATGTTAAGATATATGGTTGTACTCACAATTATCTATGCCCAAAACTTGATTTCATGCTCAAATTATGAAAATAATCCCCACCCATTTCAAAAAAAATAGAACTTATTCAAAACAACAACATGGGTTTTCACAAGTCTAGTTTAATCATTGAGCTTTCTTGAATTTTCTTTCTATTTTCAAATCCATTACCATTGTGCAAATTGAAAAGATTTTCCAAGGGGTTTTATTGAATCTAAAACTATATCTTCAACCATTCAAAAAGAGCAAGAAGATGAAGGGAGGAAGGATAGAACCTTATGTTTTCTCCAAACTTGGCAAGCTTCCTCCATGGAGATTTTTCCAAGCACTCCTTCAAGCCTCTCCACCCAAAAACTCCAACCAAGAATCCATGGAGGTTGAAAAGAAAACCCTAAAATAAAAATATACCTTTTTCCAAACTTCCCTAATTCAAATTCAAATTCTACTTCTAATTCAAATTCAAATTCTAACTCAATACAAATTAAATTGAACTCAAATTCAAATCAACATTTAATTCAAATTTCAAACACAAATATCTTTTACCAAAAAAGTCAACTAATTCAGAAAATATCCTTTTACCCCAAAGTCTTGCATAAGAAATATTTGAATTTTTTTAATAACTTTAACCCATTTTCTATTTCCAATTTGAATTCAAAATTATTTTAGCATTTTACATTCAACAAAAGAATTAAATCTTTTACACTTTTAATTCAAAAGGGATAATTTAGCTAATTCACACAATTAATTAAATTATCAATAAAGTAAATCTAATTCAAAATTAGATTATTTTGTTAATTCAATTAAATTAATTAATTAATCACTAATTTTCCAATATCTCAATAGGACAAAACATTCATTTATAATTTCCAAAAGCTATTTAATCACTTTTAGCTTGCAACTAAACACATTTAGTAATTAATTAGACTACGCAAGCCATTAAATAAACTTTAACTTGAAATTAAATAAACACTCAAAGGGAACTGACCAAGATAAAACAACTGACCCCAATGACGCCCAAACAACATGCTACGACTAGGGTGATGACTTGGTTCGGAAAACCTAGCTATTATCTCCCAATTAATTTCCGTTGATCAATGGACACGCTCAAACCTGGAAACCAGGTGGAGTCGATGTCATGTACTTGCCAACCTGCAACCAAGAGCATGTCGAACGTGCATATATACATAATATGATCAGACACACCGTGAAGAGGAAATCTCAGAATCGTAGGGCACTCGCAAGCGAGTGATACAACCCCGTCCCCTTCACCAATACAATATCACTAACTGACAAAGCTAACATTATTAACATAATCAAAGCATAAGCATCATTAATTCATATGTTAACACGATCGAAGCATAACATAGGAAAACATTGTCTAATTATCAGAGTACAAAAAGGAGGGGTGTTACATCCTCCCCCCCTAGGGCCAGGCTTACTCCTGGAAGCCTGCAAGCTCCCCTATAACAAACTCCATAAGATCACATATAAATCAATATCATTGCAAGTTTACTCCAGACAAGATATACAACATTATACTCAATATTTGTTCGACATTTTGTATTTTGAATCTAGGTATAATAATCTAATCATCAACACGCATTTCTTAAAATTTAACAAATGAAGTTGGGACTATAGGCCCCACCAACAACATATGCACCTATAATGACATTTATCTTTAACATGCAACTGCTTCAATTAATCATTTATTTCTCTAAAATTTTACACACTACAAAATGATTTTCTATTCAAATTATACATTTTTCATGATTATGAATGCAACTTGGGGACTTAGGTCCTTTACCCAAGGTTTGGTCTAGGAAACAAACCTTCATGAATACATAATCCATTTTCTCATAAGATATAAAATTATACTAAGGCACTCCAAGGAAAGAGGTCTGCGTCTGTCTTGCCACATCAAGCACTGGAATACACCCAACAAAACACACTACAACCACACTCAAGAATCCACCAAGGGTCTCAACCCTTACACAATCTAAAGCCAAGCAACAAGGAAGCCAAACAAAACACACCTCTTGGTTGGCTTGCGAGCCTAATCCTCACAAAAGCATTCAACCAAAGACATGCAAGGGTGGAAACAACAACAAAGATGATTGTCGTCCACCACACACAACACACCAAAATCACATACTACACAATCGTCCATAATGCATTCTTCCAATAGAATGGATATCGGTGCATTGCGCACTGCACCGAGGGTCCTACCCTTTCCACTAGTTTCCTGCACCATTGGACCAAAACCAATTAACGACAACTTCTGGGCAAACAAGAGAAATCAACCCAAAAGGGACAACCACACAAAAGAGAAAAACAACAAGGTCAATACAATGGCTCATAGTGCCCAGAGTATAAACCTACACACATACAACATAATGGGTCCAACATAATCCCAGAGTTCCCAGTGTTTAAACCTAGGCTCTGATACCATGTGTAATGCCCCGCCACGCAACCCTAGAGGAAGTTGTAATTCACTACTTAAACATACCAATTTTTTTTTTTGTTTAAGTACAAATAACATGTAAGATGAATACATATTGCCAACAACCTCTAAGGCCACGAGACAAAGATTACTTAAAAACCCAACATCAACTAACATTAACATAAACTGAAACATTAATCACTTAAGGAAATGAAACAACATACACTCCATTCAAGATAAATTACAACAAGGATAATTAAATACCTCAAGATTCCAATTTAACATTTAACAATAAGGTTACATCACTCATTCCCCGAATGAGGTAAGTCCAACACTCATAATTACAATTACAAATTCCACCTCGAAACAAATGAGGGGGGGTAATTAAAATACATTAAGAACTAAAAGAACAAGGCATGAGAAGCAACTGATTCCCACGAGCTCTCCAGCTGGTAATCACGAACACACGAACATGAAGAAGGACCAATGGAAAGATGCACGCCACCCGACCACGTGGAACCCAAAGGCCCCACTCCCTCCGTGCTAGGAGATAGTAACCAGGAATTCCTACCCAAGACCATCTACCACTAGACACAAGCAAGCACACTGAACTGAAACAAGAACAAAACCCACATTACTTAACACAATGGTTACAATGCTTCCAGAGTACAAAATCGAGTACCATCACTGTACAAAATAAACTCACGGTACAACACCATACCGACTGCTATCATAGGAGGAGTGTCATCGCAAAGGCTGCATTGGTTATCCAATGGTGTTCTTCCTAGGTCCCGGCTCCCCTCTCGGGATATCCTGGTAACCTCTCACGAACCCAGCGCCATATGCCCACCAGAGCGGAATCGATTATCTTTCAAGAAGACAAGATAACGATATTGCCATTCCAGGCCTTCCCGACTCATCCCAAGTCTCGTACAAGCCCTTGAGCCAATGAGCGAGGCTAAATTATCTTATTAATGTTCAAAGCTACTCTCTCCCTAGTAAGTTATTTTAATTTTCACTTAATTAACTAACTTTCACACGAGTTATCCTGGAACCACTTTGGGTCCGGCGCTCATTTGAAAGCCACTCCCCTATCGACAACACATAACTCAACCACATGCCAAGGGTAGACGATGCACTAACAGTTATCACAAATAATCCAACACCTCAACAGGTAACACATCCATACGGATGTACAAAACTGGGAACCAAAATGTGCACTACCCAAGGCTAACACAAGGTTGACTACATAAAGAAACCCACACAACAACTGATAACTCGACTCAATCATGAATTACAAGGTCACACAACCCGTTCAAAGAACCAGGTAACCACTTGAGCTTACTCACACATAATCCAAGATAGCCAAAGCAAAACATAAGAGACATAGCATCATCTCAAGAAAACACTGCTGGAAGACTTACATGATCAACGAGAAATGACTTAAAGCCAACAATCATATAAACTCACGAATAACCACCCATACCAATAAAAGAACCTAAAGCAGGAAGATTCACAAAACATTTACTCTCCTTCCACCACATCGAAGGCGAACAATTAGCATTGAAAACATTCAGACACATAGGTAAGCTAATGTTCGGATTTCTTAAATCCATTCAAACACAGAATTCATGACTTGCATTTATCCAATCGATTGATCCCATTTCTTTTCACGACATTGAATTATATAAAGAACAAATAATTTACTCTAAATCTCATAACCCTATTCATAAGCAAAACATGATAATAATGCAGCTATCTGGTTAAAGTTTAAGTCAGCTGTTCTCCCTAAGTTTCACTAACGTAATGAAATCAACGTATTTTAATAAATAACATTTAAATTAAACCACTTAATCCATTTTGCAACAAAGAACATTCAACCAGCTAAAATTGATATTTCAGATGAGACGTTAGATTTTCCAAACTCCACTCTTACCTCTAAAAGTATAATGATAACCATCTTCATATATTTGGATTATGACACCACTTAACGCGTCTATTAACTACAATACCATTGCGAAATCCATACAATTAAATATAGAAGCATGATGACATGATTATTTACAAACAAATATTCATAGTATGAATATACCTTTAGGAACAAAGTTACTCAATTTAACCAGCTATTATTTTAACAAAGACGAAAAGAAGAATTCCATTTAATTACAAAATATATCGAATAACTTTTATATTTCCAATTAAACATCTCCAAAACTTTATGAATTAACCAATAGAATAAAACATATTTTAACTTATACTAATTTCATTTAAATTAACATATATTAAATATATTATATTTTATATAATATATAATATTAAATATTATAATTATTATATAAAATATAATATAAAATAATTTTCATTACAGATATTTAATTTGAAATAATAAATAAAATAAAAGAAATTTCAAATCTAAAATAAACAAAGGGAAGGGGGCCGGCCCTAGGGCACACAGCCCCTGTCTCCCGCCGGGCGGCGGTGCCTGTGTGTCAACACACAGGGCCGCCTCCCTGTGGGCGGCGGTGGCTGTGTGTTCACACAGCCGAGGCCTCCCGCCGGCGGCGGCCTCGGCGGCGGCGGTGGTGGGGGTTGACCTCCCCAACCACCCCAAAAACAAATAACATAACATAAAATAAAATTAAAATTATTTCACTGTGTTTTTCAAACGAATTTACCAGAAATTTTCTGGGTTAAACCATATTTTAAAAATTTTCTCAAATAACAAATATATGGCATATATATTTGTGGGTATTTCATATGTTAAGATATATGGTTGTACTCACAATTATCTATGCCCAAAACTTGATTTCATGCTCAAATTATGAAAATAATCCCCACCCATTTCAAAAAAAATAGAACTTATTCAAAACAACAACATGGGTTTTCACAAGTCTAGTTTAATCATTGAGCTTTCTTGAATTTTCTTTCTATTTTCAAATCCATTACCATTGTGCAAATTGAAAAGCTTTTCCAAGGGTTTTATTGAATCTAAAACTATATCTTCAACCATTCAAAAAGAGCAAGAAGATGAAGGGAGGAAGGATAGAACCTTATGTTTTCTCCAAACTTGGCAAGCTTCCTCCATGGAGATTTTTCCAAGCACTCCTTCAAGCCTCTCCACCCAAAACTCCAACCAAGAATCCATGGAGGTTGAAAAGAAAACCCTAAAATAAAAATATACCTTTTTCCAAACTTCCCTAATTCAAATTCAAATTCTACTTCTAATTCAAATTCAAATTCTAACTCAATACAAATTAAATTGAACTCAAATTCAAATCAACATTTAATTCAAATTCCAATTTCAATTTCAAACACAAATATCTTTTACCAAAAAAGTCAACTAATTCAGAAAATATCCTTTTTACCCCAAAGTCTTGCATAAGAAATATTTGAATTTTTTTAATAACTTTAACCCATTTTCTATTTCCAATTTGAATTCAAAATTATTTTAGCATTTTACATTCAACAAAAGAATTAAATCTTTTACACTTTTAATTCAAAAGGGATAATTTAGCTAATTCACACAATTAATTAAATTATCAATAAAGTAAATCTAATTCAAAATTAGATTATTTTGTTAATTAAATTAAATTAATTAATTAATCACTAATTTTCCAATATCTCAATAGGACAAAACATTCATTTATAATTTCCAAAAGCTATTTAATCACTTTTAGCTTGCAAATAAACACATTTAGTCATTAATTAGACTACGCAAGCCATTAAATAAACTTTAACTTGAAATTAAATAAACACTCAAAGGGAACTGACCAAGATAAAACAACTGACCCCAATGACGACCCAACAACATGCTACGACTAGGGTGACGACTTGGTTCGGAAAACCTAGCTACTATCTCCCAATTAATTTCCGTTGATCAATGGGCACGCTCAAACCTGGAAACCAGGTGGAGTCGATGTCATGTACCTGCCAACCTGCAACCAAGAGCATGTCGAACTTGCATATATACATAATATGATCAGACACACCGTGAAGAGGAAATCTCAGAATCATAGGGCACTCGCAAGCGAGTGATACAACCCCGTCCCCTTCACCAATACAATATCACTAACTGACAAAGCTAACATTATTAACATAATCAAAGCATAAGCATCATTAATTCATATGTTAACACGATCGAAGCATAACATAGGAAAACATTGTCTAATTATCAGAGTACAAAAAGGAGGGGTGTTACATGTTTTGCTTCATCTAAGATACCCAATTATCATTATGGATTAAAATATAATTATATATTAGTAACACAGTCATGTGGTGGCATCATGCATGACTTTTTCTCACATTATAATATTCAAACCTTGGTTTAAGATACCAAAGGTGATATTAAATAGATAATGTTAATATATATTGGTGAATCATTTGTAGTTGCAAGGATTGCCAGTGCAGGTGCCCCCACAGTTGCACCCACTTGCACACTTGCACCCATTCTCTCCTGCTACACTCATTTCCTCACTATGCCTGCATTTTCATTCACATCATTCAATAACACCATTAAAAGCTTCATTTTACATTTTAATAATTGCAAAGTTGTGAGTACCCAAAAGAGAAAGAAGAACTTACACCATATCAGAAGCAGTGCCTGCCAAAATTGAGCCCTCTATAGCCTTCTCTGGGAAGGCCTTGCACCTGAATCACATCATAAACCATTTTGATTTAGACAGAGAAAAAAAGACATGTCTTTCTATTCTCCCATTGAATTTATTAAAAACAATGGCTATGAAACAAAGATATGTGTTACCCTCCACAGCCATTGCAGTTGCCTCCACACCCACACTTTCCACCACAGCAAGACATCTTCACCAAAACAGACAAGATCTGAAATAACCAAAATCAAAGCCAACAAATATGGTTTGTATGAATTATGAAATCCCCACTTCCTCATCTGGTATTTATTGTAAAATGGTGGGGTTGGAAAAACAAGCAGAGGGCTGCATACCATTCACATGGCATCTATACCACTGTTTATGTCACAAAAAAAAAATCCAAAGATCCCAAATTTGGAATATTAGGACGTTTCCCCATACATAAAAGGTTTTTGTTTCTGTATTTTAAAATGAATTCATAAGATTTGATGTCTGATCGTCTTCACATTCCCTTAGACCGGCTAAAGCAAGTTGAACATTGGAATCAATTTCTCTTTTGATTTTTTATTGGATTAAACCTAAAAGCGATTACAAATTACAAAGAAGAGAAGCACAGGCAATGATTAATACATAAACGCGATTAACGTTCTTAGACCAATGCTAAGCTAATTGTATTTGTGATTTTGTGATCCAGCCGGTATTAGGCCGATTTAAAGCTTTCGGAATTTGATATTGTTCTTAGTATTTAATGATTGGATGGTATTATTTTTGTTTACACCTTTCTTTTTTAAAGACTATTATTTCATGGTGGAGGACTACCCGGTTAAAGAGCTCATTCTCGAGTACAATAATATTGTTTTGTGGCCGTTTTCATCATTAAAGTTTGGAAGTGAAAGGTAAAGGTAAACCTATATAATTGCAATGGAATAAGATGCATTATACATAAATCTACTTTAATTAAATAAATCTATTTAATTAAAGTAATTAAGTAATTATAGAAATAAGCATTTATGGATGCTCATGAATCATCAAATATATTTTTAAAAAATAAGTAGAAGCCACACATATCATATTTCAATCAATCCATCTAACAAAAAAAACTTGAAAGATGATAAAATATTTACAATGAATAACCATCTAATCCTATTATAATCTTACTTGATATGTGATCTCAATGATCATAGATTTTTACGTATAACTAGACATAGAATAAATATCTTATTTAGAGACAATAATACCAACAAGGATTAGGTGACATTTCATAAAACTACCCTACTTAGAAGCAATAATAGAGGTTAGGATCTACATCAATAATTTTATATCATTTTTTTGTAACAATTCTATATGTAACATTATAGAGGGCAATAGGTGAAATGAGTCAAAAGAATTAGCCCCCTCCATTGTAGTAATCAAGGATAATAAATTAGAATTATTATCATTGATAATGTCTATATTGTCCTATGATTCTCAAACAACCTCTAAAAGAACAAGCTTTAGAATATCAAAAAAATATTTTAAAAAATTAATTGGGAAGCTATCGGGATAAGGCTATTCACCTTTTTTCATCTAAAATGCCACCTTCTCTAGTTTGTCAATAGAATTTGAATCTATGAAAAAAATGCATATCCTCATAAACCAAAGGGGGAATAGAGTCCAAAATAGTTTTCCCCTCCTCTATATCCATAGCAACACTTTTCAAATCTATGGAATCTTCTCTAGAAATATAGGGAATTAAAATGCATGACAAATTCCCTAGAAATGTCTTGAGAAAAAGAAACATGAGCACCTTTAGTTGGGTTGAGAAACAAAATAACAATACCATTTCTCCTAGCTTTGACTATACTCTGGAAGAGGGTAGTATTATTATCTCCCTCTTATATTTTACTAGGTTAATATATGGAAATTGTCTCTAGACAAGGTAGAAGACAAGTCTAGCTAGCTAGAACCACCAAGTTTCTCATCCAAGCTAAGAAAAATATTAAAATTGCATATGAGAATCCAAGAAGTTAAAAATAAATTATTCAAAAAAATCTAATATAGGACCAAAGAATATATTTTCCTTGGATATCAAAAGGAGCATACACATTAGTTAAGAAGAATGGAGCTACTTGAATAATAAAAAAAGAACCCACCAATAAAAGGAGTGTTCTCTCATAATCCAACAAGAAATTTTAACTAGAAAGTATCCTAATATTCCATCCCTTCAACAAAAATGTAAGCTATAATATACTAACAATGGCCTTCCTCCTCAAATATTAAAAGATAAAGTAGTTATATCCTCCATTAACAACTTGGTTTCTTGAAGAAAGATGACAACATGCTTATGTTCTTGGAAAATATTTTGAACAAAATTTAATCAAGGGTTGCTACTAAAAAACTTAGAGTTCTATGAAGTCGCAATCTTTTTTTAGTAAAAGGGAAGTAAGATTATAATTTTTCAATGACACCAAATACAACTATTATTTCCCTTGTCATATTCACTTAGACAAAATGCAAAACCATTTTCCTTGAAAAAATAGCCATGAAAATAAGACTTGAGGAAACCAATATGAAGGAATATACAATGCAAGGAATATAATTCATGAACCTAATACATGAAGGTTTACAAAAATTACTACAATAAAATCATCTAAAATTAGTTGTCAACAATGGCTCTAGTTTGGGATGTATGCTCCTCATGGGCATTGCCAGATTCTAGAAAACATACTAGGGTGTAGACCAAAACAAGAAAACAATTACTATCAATGGAAGGGAAAGATGACACAATACAACACGAAGCCATTAAAATTCACAAAAATAAAAATGTAAAACATAAAACACAAGAATTGAGAATATTATAATACCCATGTGAAGCCAAAATATCATTCAAAAAATAAATATAATCAAGTCACATCTTCTTCCTTGAAAAAATATATTATCCACACCTACCGCTCTCAAACAATGCATTCCCTATGTGAGTTTGTGATCGTGATTAGGTCATGAAGGAGGTTCAAGGATTTCAATATTATCTAAAATATGACTCTTATTCTAGATCTATATGTGAAGGGATAGGTGATGTTGGGTAATGATCCTTCTCAAAATATCTCCCAATTAGGATTGATTGGGATAAATCATTTTCAAAATTGGTCTATGTCATTTTTTCCTTCTCCTTATCCTTTCCACCTAAATATTTTTTGAAATTAATGGGACCCAATTGATATCTTTTCATTGATTTAATAAAATTTATAATATATTCTTTAGATGAATACCTCCTCTAGTATCCACATTATGTTCCCAAATTTTAGTTGAAGCAACATATTTTAGGAATATAATAAATATCTAACCCTTATCCCTTGTATCTTTTACTTGAACTATATTAATTGTGGTATTTTCATGACAACATTGAGGCTTTCCACTCTTGGAGTAAGCTTCATATTGGGACATTATTTTAACACAAATTTAATGTCATCTATTTTTAATAATTGAAAGTAGCATTCAAGAATTCCTTCAAAATAGGTTTTATCAAATAAAAATTGTCACTCTTCATAGAAAAGAGAATTTATAAGATAATATTTACATAATTCTTAGTATAAATATTATAAAATGTTTAAAAATACATTGGACATAGCTAAGAGAAACACAAATACATGTATCACAAAAGATATTATTGACATAATATGATAATTACTTTACACACCTTTAGAAAAGTAGAACAAGATTCTATAAATAGTTAAAAGGACTTTGACTATAAATATTTGTAGACATAATTGGTAAGTACTATTGACTAGGACATGTGTTAAGTTTTACAACACTATCTATTAAAGACTAAAAAGAGCATAGAAGATGATCAAGCATAAAAATAACATCAAATATAATATTGCTTCACAAGAATTTTCATATTCTCAAGGATATATTTCATGTAAGGATTATAGAAAAATGATACAATAGAAAACCAATAACCAACTAAGCTAAGCTTGGAAAATAGAAATTTACTAGTTAAAGACCAGAAGGTTCCTGAACTCCCCAACAATGATACCATTTATTGGTGCAAAATTGACATGATTCCAAATTGATGTGACATAAAATCTAATCCAAAACTATACAAATTGATTTTAAATGACCATAAAGATCTAAATATTCTTCATACCCCTAATAAAAAGATTCTTCATACCCCTAATAACTTCTTACAACTTTACAAATATACTCAAATCATGGGGACATGTCAATCATGGTCTAAGTGAAGGATTATCAAAAAATCATGAGTATATAGGACTAATCAACAAGAGTGGGAGCAACTCTTCTACACTTTAGCCTCTACTAAACCAAGGAGTGTGATCCTTATGATTTCATAAGATAATCAGAGATAGATATTAAAATATGTGAATGACAAAGGCTAAACCCTATTGGCACATAATTAATCGATTGTTTATTACTAAATATATTATATGCAAGGCTTTATAATCATACGACCAAATATATTCCAAGTAGATGATGAATCACAACCTATAGGCTACTTAATTATGAATAACTTTAAATAATGCAAGTTAGATATTAATTCTTTCATCATTCTCAAAATAATTTAATCAATTCTCCTAAGATTTGTGTCTTCATCCATGGGTTTCTTCAAATATGAATCAAAATTATTCATGAGCTATAAATTAGCTATAATAAATATTTAATTTATTATAGAGAGAATGATCCATTACATTCCACATGTTGTATTTAAAGTTATGTATATTCATTTTTACCTAAAGCTAATCAAATACAATAATATACCAACAAATGCAACCTCAATGATTCAATAATATCTTAGAACAATTTGAATTTAATGGACAAACTTTTATAAATCAATCATTTCGCATTCATAATTTCTTTAAAATATCTACAATCTCTATCAAGGCAATTAAAAAAACAAATAAATTTGACACGTAATATAAATTATGGAAACTTTGATACATGAAAGGAAGATGAAAAGATAAATTTTACCCAATAAAATAACCTCAATTTATAACAATATGGTCAAGCTCATATTATTGGATGATTATCACTTGCACTCTTAAAAATATATATTAAATATGGTGATTATTTTCTTGTTACAAACTTTTCCTCCAAAATAGTTACAAAAATAAGAGGCATACTAGTCTCTCTTAGTTATATAAGGTGGCTTGACACATATACTCAAATGATTGCATATTTCCTTCAATTTTTTATAGATGCCTTCAACATGGTGTTGTAGATCATATAGTGTAGTTTTCTAAGCTACTCCTTCCTTGACATGTATTCTAATGTTGCTCAAGTCTTCCCCCATGACTCTTGTATGAATGGAATTATATTTTGCAACAATGTATAACTCTTCAACTATTTGCCTCTTATTGCACAAGTAATCTTTACTTCTTTTAAGTTTTCCTTGACCATATCTATATCCCTCATTACTTTAAATTAATGTGATATTTTTCCATCTAGATGAATTTGAAGGATTGGAAACCATTTTTTCCAAGCCTCCCCCTTTTAAAAATTGAGAATGAAAATCTTATGCCAGATTAATTTTTTTATTTTTATTGTAGTTGTTTTTCTTACCTATTTGTGGCTACTCTCCACTTATTCTCTCTTGATTGTAATTTTATCATCCTTAGGACCTACATCTAAAATACTTTAACCACATAGTTTGTACAACATTTGAATGGTTTTCAATCTTTCTCCTAGCTTGTGTATTGTTCTTGATCTGGGTTGCACTCAATTCTCACTCATGGGTCTATTAATCTTGGTTTAAACATCCTCATTGTTGTGAATATTTTGCAATGCAACTTCCCTCCTTTGGAGCCCATGGATTTTTCTCATGTGGTGTTTTATTTTGTGAATTCATCTAGTCCAAGTGTTTATGCATACTCCTCTCCTATGTTCAATGTGAAGCATTCTTATGTGAAAGCTACTCGGTCTAGTTTTCCTAAAGGTGACTCTTGTCTTGAACCATTGGGATCAACTCACCCTTCCTAGCGAAGGAAAACCTTACAATGTTTTTCTTCTTCCCATGTTGTTATCTATGATCAGTAAATTTTAGATAATAAAGAACATTTTAAACAACACGCTCTCATTTACAAAATCAATGGTTTTAGAACTTCTCAAGCCTAGATTTTAAAAAAATGAGTTATGGATGCTTGGAGACCCCTCACTAAGGGTAATATTGAACTCTACCCATGTGCTTGAGGATATTTTGTGGCATCCTTCCATTCAGGTGATGATATGACATGGGTGATAGAGGGTGAGGTTCGGTTATGGGGAAAGTAGTCCATGTCTCTCAAAACTTTGTTTTCATCATTCAACCCTCTTACAAAATCCTTAAGTATTTTTCCTATTTGGGTCAAAATTTTCAATCTTCCTCTTGAAATTTGGGAAGTTTCTTGTTTTGAATATATTGGAAATGCTCTTGGTCATTTTTACAAAAAGATGCTACATCGTCAACTATGGTCATACTATTTATGGCATTCTCGTGGAAATCAACACCTCTAAGGATCTTCCTAGGGATACTTTTATGCTTGTTGGGGACATGTCATTGACTCAAACTCTTGACTATGAGGGTTTTCCCTTTCGCTACAAGAGATGCTTTATCATTGAACACCTGGCTTTGATTGTTCTAGCTCTCGCTACAAGAAAGGTGAGGCAACTTAGTGGAAAAATGCTCGTGAGCATTTTATGATAGGGGATTTTATTTACTCTAAGGATAAGGTGTTGGAGGAGGACTTGGCCCTAAGGGTTACAGTGACTTTCGAGACTCCTAACGAGTTAGCTTTCATGGGCCATTTGGTCATTCCACCTTCAGACTCTTCATTTCCAAGGGTCCCTTGGATGCTTCAATAAAGACAACATCTCCTATTTCTTTACCCTTTGGGTAGTGGAGGATATCCCTCCCCTATCCCCTTGTTCTGAGTCTTTGGAGGATGATATTCTTTGGAAGATTGTCCAAAGAAGGAAATTTGGTCATCCTAAACATGATTGTGCCTCACATGCCAAATTTTTGGGTGCTTGGAGCATTAGGAAGGGTTTAGGGGTGGTGCAGTTAGTCATCCGTGTTTGTTTTGTTGGAATCTTAGGTTCAAATGTAAATGTGTTTTTGGTTGCATTTGGTGTGTGATAGCTTTGTTGTTATTTTTTGGTAGCTATATTTTTTGGCTATTCTTTTTTGTTCTTTGGTTATCTGATGGATGTCTCTTGTTGTAAAGGGTTTTGGGGCCCCTTCAAAACATTTTTCCAACCTTATCAAAAATATTATTTAACCACTAAGATATGCCCAACATACAAATTGGACATTGTTCAAACATGACATGCATAATTTAAAGTGTGTATACCCATAATGTCATGGATATGGCAATAACATAAAAAGGATAAAAGAGGTAAATATTAGGAGGATATATTTGAACATGTAATGTTTATCCAAGACCTATTACTTAACATGAGTAGGTATATTTTCCTCAACCATTTTCCATACATTTTCCAAATCGGTTGCTCATCTAGCATCTAATAATGTTCTTATTTCTTAGATAAATATTCTCATCCATCTTTGCAATGTTAGTGTTGGTTATGCCTTTGAATTAACATTTGTTATGCCTTCCTATTTAGCAACTTGGTCTCTACATGCTCATCATTTATAATTGATTTGATAAATCTTTTTAATGGTTTCTATTAAATCAACTTGTATTCTTATTGCTTTCCCCTACCCTAGTTATAAAAAGTTGTCTATCTACTACATGGACCTATTCTTTTGAATTGGTTTCATGTTGCATTTGAAGTGGCCTAGTCAAAAGGACCCAATAGTTAAGCATGTTTCAACAGTTGTTATAGAATTTGTTGATTTAATGCCCAATATTTTTAATAATAGTGTACCAATAGTTGTAACTTTAGAGTTGTTAGTGTTGATGATTTGAGCACCCATAACTAAATGAAATGCATTCCTTGGATCTAAAAAAAAACAAATCATGTGATGTCACATCAGTGCACCAATAAAACATGACAATGCACAGCTATTAGTTTTTTTTTGGGCCCTTTTGAATACCTCAACAAAATGCATGCTGATGTGGCATCATATTTGATGATGTATCCCTAAAACCTTACCTATAAGAAAGGGACTTGCCAAGTAAGCTACTATAAAAATTTGGGAGTGATTTGAAATTTACAAGTAGGATTTTGAGAAGCATGAAGTTAGTGTGCTCAACTACTGAGTCCTCTCCCCTACATATGATCCTATGATCCCATGAGCTCTAGGGAAACGATAACATTGGTGTGTGTTGAGTGGCTAAGTTGTCATCATGTGTGATGTGTGTTAGGGGATTCAATGTGAATTTTTTTGATGTTCATGCATGACAAAGATGAATTTATTTGATGATAAATACTAATAACAGAAATTTCAACTTATATTTTATATTAATATATTTCTTTGTATATTTATCAAAATTAATCTTTTACATTAAAATGAAAACATCGATACATAATATTATACAATTTTGTAAGACTTTTCTATTTATAATTTTTAATGTTTTATAATAAACTCATGTCAATTATAAAATTAAAATATAAAATGTTATTTAAAAAAAACATAATAAAACATAGAAGAATTCTAGAAGAGTCGTCCATGACAAGCTCTTGCTTGGAAGAGATTACTTTCTCGCATTATGGGAGGGAGGCTAACACAAATGTAGATTACTTAGCTAATTGTGGTGATGAAGAGGAACCTATCTCAAGTCTCTATAGTAGTTAATGTTATTTCTTGGAGGGATCTTGGCAAATATTTAAATTTTTACCACCTAAAAATTTTCAAACTTTCTTTGTCCATAGGGGCTTGAGCCTAATATGACAGCAGGGTTCTTTTTGACTGATACTGCTGTCATATGTGGAGTTATGAAGTTCAAATGGATTTTGTTGTTCGTGCATGGGAGAGGGTGCTCTACAAGGCGTGTGGTGGAATCTTTTTATTCAAAGATGTATCAAAGGTTTTTTTAAGTTTGGATCCTGATATGTGGAGCATTGGTAATTTCGTAGCATTTTCCATGGCTCGTAGAAGATTTTGTCAAAGGTGAGATACCCACGAAGTAAGGGAAACGTAACAGACGATATTTTAAGGGAATTTTTTCCCTAAAATGATATCCCAGCCTTGGAATTTTATAAAGGGATGCTTGGTGGGCAAGGTCTTTTAAGAGCAACAGAGGGAAATATGGAGTTAGTCATGGAGACAACTTCCAAGGTCTTGCCTAACCATATCCAACATATGCATATGGAATTTATGTAGCCTCAATTAAGCGTGGTTGAGGATATGTTGGATGTTAAGGAATTTTGCATGCTTCGATCATTTTGTGGGGATGTGGGAAAGGTGTCAATGGCCACCCATAAGACAGATCATTTCAAATGGTTATATTACTACCATTTTTTTTTTTTAATATTGCATAGAGCTATCTATGCAAGAAAAATTAACCATGGAATAGCACAAGAGTTTTAGGAGGTTGTGGGTGGGCAACATAATGGTGTGAAGGTGGAGGAAGTGATGGGCTGAGGTGGTGTGGGTAGAATTAGGATGAATTGCGGGTAGAGTGGTTTATATAGTTATTAAATTTTTGGTTTTTATTTTGATTAAATGGTTTATAATTTTTAGAAAAAAAATTATTTTGACAATTATTATGGGAGTTTTAAGTAATTGTAATAGGTTTTTTTCTTCAACGATGACAATTTCAATAGATCCCAAAATTAGATAAGAACAAAAACATAATATTCATTTATATTTTTTGGAAACTGACATCAAGGGTTACATACTCGTAAAATAGCATCCTTGGATGACTTTGTTTGAACCCCAAAAACATAAGATCAACTAGCATTTTTTGTTATAATGTGGATAGAGCAAAGGAGATAGTGCCAAAGATTCTATAAAGGGGTTTCAATTTAAGGGTGGTTTGATCTAAGGGGGCTTAGATGTAACTCCTAGCTTAAAGTGAACCCTCACGCATTTTTAAATCTCAACATGATTTCATATAAAAATTAGGTTTGACCCACTAGGCAGGGATACATTACTATGTTTGAAACCCACTAATGCCCTTTGATGACCATGGTTATAGTAATTAGTTCATGGTTATCATGGCTCCAACATAGTTGAACATTGTTTCATCATGTAAGCTCCTTTATTCATATGCATCACTTGTTATTTTGTAGGCTCTAATGCAACCATATCATTTGTAAGATTTGGCATATCTATATCTTTTGAAAGCTCTTATGCGACAGTAAATTATGCAAGCTCCTACACAAGCATATCTTAAGTGCAATATTTCACACAACCACATCCTTTGTATCCTTTTTCACAACCATATCTTTTACAATATTTGTGCAACTATATCCTTTGTAGGCTCATTTTCAACCAAACACCTTTTTTGTTACAAGATCCTTCATAGCCATATCTCTCCTATTTCATTTTTTTTTATAAGATGTTGCTCATAAGATTCACAATTATAGGTTTTAAGATGGAGTGTTTATTAGAAAGAGTGCACATACAATTATCATCCCCTTATATTCAAATGCATGTTAGTTACTTTTGTATTGATTTTTTTGTTTACTTTGATATGTATGATTCATAGTATTTGGTATGGAAGTCAATGTGGGGAAAAAAGTTATGGTGAAAATTGCATACCTAGCACTTTTTCCTTTTATTTTGAAGTTGCTTTGATTCATTTGTCTTATTTGCATTAAAATATTTTTATGTAAAAATTGGCAGATAAGATGAGACTTGATTGGACCTAAATTCACTTATTCTAAGAGTAAAGACTTGACCAACAATTTTATTCTTCTTAATCCCAGAAAAAATCTACAAAAGAAAATAACATATGTTGCTATTTTATCTTATATATCTAAATATATGTACTCATTATTTTGAATAAAAGATATACACAATACCTTTCAGTTTTATAAGTGTCAAACAAATCATACATTTTATTGATAAATTTGTTCGAAAATATTTTAACATAATCCAGATTAATAGTAAATATGCATGAAAGAGAACAATTAGTAAAATCTATAAAAACAAACTATTCTTAAAACTTTATCCAAATCAATAATTACAAAATAATTTTGACTAGTAAAAATAGAATAAATATGTACTACATTTTATAAACAAGAGCTCTGAAGGAGCTGGAGTCCCTACCAAAGGGAAACAAATTGCTTATGGATATTTGCAATTGAGCATAAAACTAACATCAATTTAGAGCTTGGTTTGAGAGGGTTGGACAAAGAATCATCTCATAACTGAAATTGAGTGAGACCTGGACTAGACCCATTTACCCAAGTCAAATAATGTCTAATTAATAACTAAAATTGAGTGAGGCGTGGAAATACAACTAGACTCATTTAAAAACTTGTGCCCACAAACTTAGTTAAAATGTCAACCATCAAATAAATCAACACAATGTCAACATATTTTAGAAATATAGTCACTAATTATTAATCATCTCATAAAATCTATAATATTTAGTCAAGTATTATAGTATGTATATGTGTGTGTGTGTATACACCCATACATATATGTATATATTATGGATGTATACATATATATAGTAATGGAATACACATATGTATATATGATATATACATACATATATATATATATATATGATATATATACATACATATATATACATATATATACATACATATATATACATACATATGTGTTTACATACATATACATACACACATATACATCCATACATACATACATACATACATACATACATACATATATATATATATACATACATATATATATATACATATATATATACATATATATATATATATATATATATATTGAAAATAATAAAGAAGAAACATTGCTAGATTTACATCACATGAGAGATAGTTGGGCATATTAGTGGCAATACAAAATATCATCAATATCTGAATCAAAATTTGAATGCAAAAACAAGGAGTAGAAAAAGGCACATAACCTAATGTACCATGGTGGTAGGAACAATATGCTCATTATCACTTTGTCCATAAGATTTTTGTAGGTGGTAGAGTCACAATATAGAATAATGACACTTTGGTTAATATTGTGGATTCTTTCAGTAAGCCAATGATCAGATATAAGTTTTGTTGGTGGAAATCTAGGCTATGCAACTTTCGTCTTGTAGCACTCGATTCATCATTTTTAATTTTCTTATTGTGTGTTTGCATGTGAATGTTAAGCGGGAGAATGTTAGGATTAGGTGTCTGATTCATCTTGTAAGTTTTATGTCTTGGTTACTCATATTTAAGCATGTAGATGATAAACAATTTATGATCTTCAAACATCATGAGATGTGGACATTATTTATTCTTTGAAATACTTGGAATAATGTGTGGGAAGGTATTGAATAGGGATGTTACATTGAAAATATCAAAATTAGTAGTTATAGAACATCCTTCCAATTAAATACTCTCATGGAGTGCATAGATTTGAGAAACTATTCATTTTGATTGCTATGACACAATCTATGATACATGTAAAGGCATGTAAGAGGAGTTACTTTATAATCTAGAATGTTGATCATGACCATGTGGCTTTGGAACTTTAAATCTTCTCACAAAATTTATAATGTTGAGTCAAGTATTATAATATATATATACATATATTTCTATATATATGTACACATTATATATGTATGTGTATGTATATACACTCATACATATACATATATTATATAGTATGGATGTATAGATATATATAGTAATGGAATACACATGTATATGTATGTATGCATATATATATGTGTATACATACATACATATATATACATATACATATACATATATATATATATGTATGTATATGTATATATATATATATATATATATATATATATATATATATATATATATATGTATCTATATTATCTATAATATAGATGCATATAGATGTATATAT
The DNA here is from genome assembly GCA_007258455.2 of Sequoia sempervirens. Taxonomy (NCBI): domain Eukaryota; kingdom Viridiplantae; phylum Streptophyta; class Pinopsida; order Cupressales; family Cupressaceae; genus Sequoia; species Sequoia sempervirens. The sequence continues at coordinate 19,880 of VDFB02298935.1, read as the reverse complement.
AGATATCACTTCTCAACCATGCCATTAATCTTTATGGTTTAATTACATGTTTAATTATAGTGCTAGATTAATATTAGACAAAATGATAAGCATATTATATTGATGTAGTTTTTTACTTTGATTGATACAAGCTTGAGTCTTTTTGGTGGTTTTTTTGGTTGCAAGGTTTTCTCTACACATACTTTCTATTCATATGTTGTGAATAGTTATGTTCAATTCTCCACCATGTCATTAATCTTTATGGTTTAATTACATGTTTGATTAGATTGAAAAACTTGATTGTTAATATTTTCTTTGTGTCATTGACTGTACATTCAATAAGCATGTAAAGTAGAGTGTGAAGATGCATGACACATGAATAATGATGCAAAGAGAGAGAAATATGATCATTAGGACATATAGTAAAAAAATTTAAGTTAAGAGATTAGATAAATGAGTAATGGGTGTAAGATAATGCTATTGATTGAAGGATTGCTTAAGGTATTCAACACTAGAAGAACAAAGCAATGAAGTAGAAATGTACATTAATTAAGGTCATAAGGAAAGACACAAATAATAGCAACCATGAAATAATATATGATAGCAGGATATAAGATGATTTATTATAAAAGTTTCTCAAGTTTCTATATGGAAACCATCAAAGGACGTTGTAATGCAATAAGGTGAAATCAAAAAAACATCCAATGAATAACCATATTAAAAAATATTTGAACACAAATCTGATTAGATAACTTTTATTCGATAAGTTTTATCAAAATGAGGAAAAATATCCTTGAATGAGTCGTCCAAATCAAAATGTCATATTCCATAGATTACAATGAATTATGAAATATGTAATTTATAGAATTTCAAATAGTTTTATGTACATTGAATCAGTCAAACTAATGCATGTGGAAATAATAATTTCATTGTGATCATAGCAGCATGGATATCGATGAGTTCCAATTGAGTTGCCTTTTCAAATTTCATTGGTTTAGGTAACTGCATTGAGAAATTGAAAGTAGGAATTAATTGACGGAAGAAATAGTTAATAGAAAAAACCATGAAAATATTAGAAAGAGAAATCCTTTAATATGAAAGAGAGGCGAGATGCAAAAAATATTACAAATGTTATTTCAAGTGCTTTTGATAGGGAAACAAGGCCAGTAACTTGTTGTTTGCTTACATTTGAGAGATCAATACCTGTAGAAGAAGAAGATCAAGTGAATTAAAGTTGTTTAATTTTAAAGATAATCAATGAAATGATGAGAAAAGATAGAAAATTATGAATCTAAACTCATTAAAGAGCTAGATGTCCCCAAAAACAAACATTGCATATTGATTCAAATATTACAGATTTTACACCGACTGATTTTGCAATTATCTATCGACCTAATTTTCATTTAACAGATTGAAGTGTGGTTGGCATGCATGCGTGGGAGAAAAAATATTAGTTGCATTGTTACTGGTGATGAACAAAGAAATTGAAATTTATTAATTATGGTGTTAAGTCTTTAACTGAACAACAAGCATTAATCCATAAAAGCAAACGATAGATATAAACAATGTAGGAAAGATAGTGTAAAAGATATAGGGAATTACAATTGCCTCCTTTTTTGACAGATTTCATCATCATCATGTAATCTGTGCAAATGAATAAACAAAAAAAATAATATTTGTTTTGACAATCTTAAAACTTGACACCAGAATCCATTGATGATGACTACAGTTTAGTCCATTGACAATAAATGAAAATGCCATGAAATGTTCCAATAGCAACAAAACATTACCAATCGATGAAATGAATTTGATAGATTGAAGTGCACCTGGCATGGATGTGTGGAGAGAAAATATTAGTTCCATTCTTAGTTGTGGCCAATAGAGAAGTCAACATTAATGAATTATGGTTTTAAGTCTCTAACTCAATAGCAGACACTGGCCCATAAAGGCACTCAAAGACAGGGAAGAATAGACATTAACCCATAAAATGCAAAGAACAAAAAACAATAGACATTAACCCATAAAATGCATAGAACGACAAACAATAGGTATTAACCCTCAAAATGTAGAGATGTAAAAAACTATAAAACAACACTATAAAAGATATAGGAACTTACTAATGTCTTGTTTCTTGTTTCCAATACATTAGACATAAACCCTACTAACAAACACAAATTTCATCCTCATCAACCTTTATGAGAAAATGAATAAACAATGCAAAAATGAGAGTGTAAAAGATATAGGAACTTACAAACACCTCCTTTTTCACTTCCAATATGATAGATATAAACCCTCTCAACAAACACAGATTTCACAGACTTAAAACTTTACACCATAAGCCATTAATGATGCCTGCAATTCATTCTATTCGTAATAAATAAAAATTTGGGACTAGTAAATGCAGGGAACAACAAACAATAGACATTAACCCATAAAATGAAAATATGTAAAAAAATATAAAATGACACTTTAAAATATATAGGAACTTACAACCAGCTCATTGTTTTCTTCCAAAATGATAGAAATAAACCCTGTCAATAGATACAAATTTTACTCTCATTAAAAAATCCGAGCAAGTGAATAAACAACACAAAAATGATAGTGTAAAAGATATAGGAACTTATAAACCTCTCCTTTTTCGCTTTCAATATGATAGATATATACTACCTCAATAGACCTAGATTTCACCCTCATTGCCTTGCAATGCATAAGTTTGTAAACCAATAATTAAGAAAAGATTTGGAAATTTATAGTATTTTGAAGATTTGTTAATCTTTTGTTGTCTTTTGGTCATGTAATATGAATCAATTGATATCTTTTCCTTTCAATTAAATTAGTGCTATAGGAAAACATTTTTTGTGATTGTATTTGGCAGTGTATGCATGCTGAATGGATTCATTAGAGTGCATAAATTACTTGTGTATTCATATTTTCAGCAATATCAGCCCTTTATTTCACTACTAGCAAATCAGTGTCAAGACATGACACTTATTTTATACAATAACCCATAAAAATTACCCAAAAAGTTTAAGTGACATTTGAAATGCTTGCACCAACATTCCAAAAAATAAAATAAAGTAACAAACTCCATCTAGTAGATACTTATTGCCTCATATTGCATACCATGCATATGGACTAATATGTTCCATTTTGCAGACACTTCAATGATTAGTTGTATTTTCTCTTTCTTCATTTTTACTAAGATAATTATTAATGACTACCGTGGATAATCTTTTCCACTTAAGTCAACCACCACCATGGAGATCCTAGTTCTTTCAATCATGACATTGTTAAAGAGAATCACTACACTTAGTTATCACATTCCTTTGACTATGACAAGCTTCTTCCTTTGATTGCAACATATCTACTCAAAATTTTACACGATGCTAACTGATGTTTGGTAGATGTTACACATAATTGAACACACATAGATAACTAAAACCCAAGAAAACAAAAAAATACTGCTAAAATCTTATGTCAAGTTTTTGATGTTGTAAGAAAACCTATACCACTTGGAGTTGTGGTGTTGTAACTCGTATGAATGCAGACATCTATAGATCAAAAGAATAAGACTTATGATCTATAATTTATTGGAAACATATTTTAGAAGCTTGCTACAAAAGACATGTCATGTGCTCATGAAATATATAAATGCCAAATTTGTAGCCCATGAGCCTATTGTAAGAATAGATTTGTATGATAAAAAGAAAATTCCTCATTGAACAGTTTCTAAATTTCATGATTTCTACATTTAAACAAATTAACCTAAAGTGATTTATCTAGGGAACAAACAGAGTTAAATATTTCAAAGCTTAAAGAAGGTCATGTCACTTTGGAATACTTTTCAATTATTCATTGTGCAACTTTAATCTCTTATTGTATAATAGTTTAATAAATAGAAAAAACCCCAACTTGTACACCATTGGAAACCAATTGAAATTAATAGGTACTTGCAGAATTAAACACTGGAGATCTATTGTAAGGAAACTCTTGTATTTTTCTAGTACATTTGTCTCAAGAACTTTTCCCTTGATTGAAAACAAGGACTATTTCAACACCATACAACTACATAATAGAAATTTAATTGATTATACCCCATTTTATTACTACTGATAACAAATCAAATAGGACTTCATTGGTATAAGCTATCAAAATATTGACAAGGTAACAACCTTATGGGAAACTCTGTTAATGGGGGGACCAATTGCGCTAAACTGAGTGATCTTTGGGTTTTTAAAGAAGTCAACTTCTTTTGTATTTGGGATTTTGGAATGGGAAAAGGAAGCAAATATAAAAAATAAAGATCTAACTAAGGTGATGCGCCAAGATGTAGATATAGGCATGGTAAATCTATCTTTTGGATGCGATTTAAGGGCTCGTTCAACAATCTGCTAAGTCCCAGAATAACATAAATCAAAGATGAAAGCCTGAATAATTTTATCCAATAATATAAAATAACTCCCATACACATTTACTAAAAATAAGAGTCAAAGACATGGTCTAAATCAATAAACTTGTATTGAAATCATAGAAGTTCTACAAATAAACAACTCAATATGGTAATGGCACAGTATAATATTGTGTTAAATAGCTTAAGAAAATAGAAAGGCCGAACAATGGCACAATCTGTGAGTCTTATACAATAATCTAAAAACTATATGAAAGGCCCAATGTCTTTTCCCAATTTTTTTGTATCTTTTGAACTCATTTTCGGATGGAAGAAGCAGTGTATATATAGAAAATAATCCCACCACTTGGCGAGCTAGTAACAAAAAATATTCCTTCATCACGAGCAATGATGCCCAGAGCAATAATTTCCTAAGGTCATTGCAACAAAAAAAGACTTGAGCCATAAAACATAGTCACCTTCGAGCTAGATGCATCTCCAAATGATGGCAGTGGTCCCAGTGTATAAGCAACAAAACCTCGTGCAGACATGTGTTTCTTACCCACAGAGTTAGTTACGACACATGGCAATATGGTGGGGTTTGTTGCTCGCTCTTTCCTTCCCTCCGATGATATCCCCGCAGAGAAGACATGTGGAGAAGTATTCATTGCTAGTACAGACTATGGGGTCCACCAAAAAGTGTACTCAGATCAATGCTACGTGGCACGAAGCAAAAGGAAGGAGTGTTCAAATTCCTGCACTGTTGGCACATGGAAGCATGGCAGGGCATGCCGAAGAAATAAAGGAGGGAATCCCTATGAAGAGTGCTCGGTGGACACGTGGAGGTAGTCAAGTGAAGCTCATCAAAAGGGACCCAAGGATATTCAAATATATAAGGCGTGGGTTGGACTTAGAAAAATAAAAACAACCCGAAGGGAGCTCATGGAATTTTATATCCACTACATTTAGTGACTACTAGGGGCGTTTCATCTGTGGAACGAGGAACCCAAAAATTTCTAGTTCATAGACCAAAGCCTTATCCATTGGGTAATGTAATTAGAGCTTTGAGAGAGAAATCTGCAAAGGTAGCCAGTTGGCCTCGAATGGCATCGATATGTCATGCAGATTCTCTTGCATGTCATGCAAATTGATCGCTTCTTTATACGATAGCATCATAGATATACCAACCCTAGACTCAAGTTGGAAGAGCAGCTGCGCTATTTGATGAGTGACGCCCTCAATATCCTCAGCAATAGGGGGTTGATCGAAGCTATGAAAAGTGGATGTGTCCTGCTACTTCTCCTCAATTGTTTTGCAATTTGCTCTGTTGTGGCCACTAAATCATCAAAGAGAAATGGGGAGGGTAGGCCCATCTAAGTTATTTGGGAGAATTTCTCCTACATGTTCATATTTCATCCCAATGTGGCAGTGCACTCACTAGCATGGAGGATGACTACTTGGTAGCAGATGAACTCTTTTATTGTCTTGGCGGCTAACTTGCGGTCCTTGATCCCTGTGCTCACCAAGTCCTCATTTGGCACTGTGTATAGCTTATCTAACAACTTTTTTACTTTAGGATCCTTCTCTGTGATGAATTATGGGAATCGCTCAATCATTCCACTAAATTCCCTTCCTAAACTTGTTGCCTCTGCCATGAACTGGAGTGTCGATTGAAGAGTTAGGAAAAAGGCCTTGACCTTTTCCTAGTACGAGATATATAGTCACTGAGCTACTTGAAGGAGGTTTGTTTGGGTAGTAGGGGGTTGGGGAGTATTCTTCAAAAAGGAATTTTTTGCATCCTTTGAACCAACATCCTATGTCAGTTTTGCAATCCTCTTGTCTGCAGTGGAGAGTTTTTCCTACAGGGTTCTCAAATTGACAAGCCATCTTTCTTCGGCCTGGCTTTTGTTTGTTGATTCCCTTTTGAGGGAAAGCTTTACCTCCTGGATTTCCTTCTCAAATTGATCCTATCGGCCCTAAAAATACTTTTACTTTTTCTACATTATTTTCTCTAATTGAGCGCATTGATGTTGAAACTTCTCATTCTTTTGTTGCATCTCCTCTTTCGCTTGAGCCAACTGGTCCTGTAATTCTTGGTTTTTCTATTGTAGCTCAACGACTAGGTTGGAATTTTGGGATTGGAACTTTGAAAATTCCTCCTAAAGTTTGGCCTGCTCTGTCTGTGCGTGCTATGACAAGAGCGCAATTTTTGCATCCCTCGCCTTGTCCTTCACTAGTAGGACTTCAATTATCTCCTTAATAGTTTTCAGCTCTTCTTCCTTCTTCTTCAGTTGGTGACCAGACTTAAGGAAATTATTGGTCACCACTCGTTGTGTCTCCTCCATGAGCTCAACTTTATCTTGTGGCTGGGCTATGCTTAGATCAAGTCCCATAGCATAGATGTTGTAATCATCGGGTTGCATCTCTCCCTGTGGTTTGATGATGGTTGGATGCATGGTTGAAAAATGTAATGATTGTTGGGCCTCATTGAAAAGTGTTTGCACCTTTGGCTCAACCATCCTTTTAGTGTCCTTGGCCTTTTGCTTTTGGATCCTAATAGCTCGTGCTTATTTTGTTTTATCACCCTCAGACAAAAATTCTATTGGTGACCTAATGAGCTTGCTTGTGAAGTATGCACCATGAGGAAGAGCAAAGGGAATGAGAGGGTAGTGGTTTTGGTTGATTTCTTCCTTGGAAGAGAGAATGTTAGTGGGGAGAATGGGGGAATATTCCAAGGCCCAATTTGTGAAGCAGTGGGAGGACTCAAGGGAAGCGGTGGCAGTAACGGAGACATGGTGGATTCCATCTATTGGGAAAATTGGGTCAAGGCAAATACAATAATAGCAAGAGGGGTATCAATGCCAGTTGTGGATTGGACTTCGACGAATGGTGGAATAGACCGTGAAGGAGTAAAGGAAAATTATTCTTCTTGGGAGAACTAGGAGAAACCTCCTACGACCATTGTAGTAGAAGCAGAAAAAGAAGGGCTGATGCTTGAAGTGATGGGTGATGCAGAGACAATAGGAGGAACCAAATATTGTGAAGCAAGAAAAGAGGGAGTAAAAGATGCCTGTGGTGTAGATGATTGCAATCTTTGGCTTGCCACTGGCTCTGTGATCGTTGGGGGCTCCTGGCTTGTTGTGGGTTCCTGCGAAACTTCTCCAGAAGCTGCATTTGTGCCCTGCCTTTTGTCAGGTGGTGAATCACCCACCTTTATGGCCTCCGAATATTTTTTTTGAGTTATTCTAGATCTTTTCACAGCCCAGGTGTGAGTTTGTAAGGCTCCTAAACCTGATATATTCACCCACACACTTGAAGAAGCCTCGCTAGGCTGCTTTGCTGCTTGTCTGGTTTTCTGTGTTGAGGTTTTCTGCACTTCCTTTTCCTTCTCCTTCCCCTTCCCTGTATATTTTCTAGCCTCCTCTAGGTCCACATCCTCACCACCACTTGCATTAGTATATTCATGCTCATTGTTCCACAAAGTATCAAATTTGTCATCCATCTCTACATCCTGATAAGGGGTATCAAGGTGTTGGGTTTCCTAACAATAAATCTAGAAATCCCTAATCCTTTCCTCACTCTAGTTGAAATTATTTACCAAATCATTGCAAAGGGTGGCCCCTATTTGGTGCTTCTCATTATACTTCACCAAAGGGAAGTAGAACTTAAGCCATGGCGGCCTACTATCCTCTGTGGGAATGTGAACCAGGTCTACCAATAGATCATCTCGTTCCTTCAGGGGACTCTGTTGCTTTTCCCAATAAGGTCGAGGGATGTGAGTTACCTTGATGAATGTGTTTGGTAAGTCATTGTATGGGTTGTACTGCCATTTGTCGCAAATTAACACTAGCCCCAGATGAGCTAGCTTTGCTTCAAGCAGCTTATGTGTCTTCTTTTTTTCCATTACCACTGTTTTGAAAGTTAGTGGGCAGTAGAAAAATCCTTTCTTGTCCTTTCCTCCACAAAAATTATTGTCAATAAATTTTTTGCTTGTTGAAACATCTCAAGGGCCAACACCTTGTTTGTGATGAATTCTGGGAGCTGAAATGGCTCCTCAGTAAAGCCGCACATTCGAATGAATGTGAAATCTCTCATGTGAAACCAGTCGGATATAGGAGAGAAACTCTGCATCCACCCCATTTGGTTGGTGGAAAATTGATAAAGATTTCCATCATCACTCAAGTCTTGTAGAATTGAATTCAAGAAATATTTCAAAAATGCATAATAATCATGTGTTGTGGAAAGGAAGGGAGTCCATACAGAGACTGGCTTTTTGAATCCCTTCTCATTAAAAATAGATAACCTCATCCTTTTATTAAAAAAGTTAGGGTTCTGGGGTAAAAACATATGGGAAAGGAGAGAAGGAAGTTACCTAAACTTACGTTGCAAGTGGTACTCTTTGATTTGGCTCATCATTTTGCAGTAGATGACTTATGTGAATTCATACCAGAATAAGGACTATTGTTTACATAATTGAAACCCCAGACCCAGTTGAAACTGATGCACGAACTTGTCCTCGTCCATTCCATAAGCAAACACCATCATAGAGAAAGCGTCCTGCATATCATGTTTGAAAGTGATGTGTGTGACTAGAATTTGTGGTGGCTTGTTGAAATATTCCTAGGGCCTTTGAGTTTCTTGATTATAAAAGTCCATAGCATGGTCTCTAGTTCTCCATATTTTCTCCCCCTTTTTTGGAGTGAATGACTCCATCTTGTCCACTTTAGAGTTTTTTACAGGGATGTATAACATGCTCCAGATATCTTCTACGCTTATGTTAACTCTCAACTCTTAACCCTCGATGGTGTTGGTATCTGGGTTGAAATGTTAAATTCCCTCGTGAGCGAGCTCTAGGAAGTAATGCACAAAGGGAACCATGCATACTGCGGAAGACCATGAATGTTAGTTCTAAGAACAAGATCATGAATGTTATCCAATTCTTCTTTCATTTGGGACTAGTCCCTGTGAGTTTTCTGCTTTTCTGGAACTTGTGTATGAATTCACTTTGGCTTTTCTGGCTTCACAGGCGATGTGTAAGAGGTTTCATCAAAAATGTTGGTGACTAGTGTTGCTCGCATGGCATCAAACAAGCTTTGGGTTGCTTTGACTTGCACAACTTCCATCTGAGAATTTTTTTCCATTTCAAGATACTGTGGATTTATGCGATGTTCAAATCTTATGTGATTCACTTCGGCTCTTTGGTACTTCTACACTCAAAACTCTTTACACTAGATAGTGTATTTAGGAATCTTTTTACAATGTTAGCCTTCCGCATGCAATACTTAGCTATTTATTTCTTGGAGTGGTAGACAACTGTTTCCTTTTAGCATTAAATTTGGCATGCACCACCAACTCCTTTTCTCATGCAAAATGGATTCCTTTCTATTTTGAAAAGACAAGAATTCATAATGGTAGTTAGTAATGATGCCCTATGGCGTGATTTCCCTAGGAAATTGAGCCAGCGAATAAAGGAATTTGTAAGCTTTTGCATGCTTTGGTAATTAATATTTCAAAGAGAATAATTAAGCCAAAAGTGCAATGAGTACTTGAAAAGATTTGAGTTCACCCTTAGAGTTTGAAAAATTCCTGCAGCATGACACATCAGCACCTGACTATATGGATGATCACTTGGGACTGCCACCAATTTGTGCTACTTAATTACCTCTTCCTAATTTCACACAACAATTTGTACATGGTAGATGTTGCTGGGTGGGAAATTCGAGCCAGCTCTTCGTGGTATTTTTGAGTTAGTACTCAATTACCATCATGCTTATGGCATGCAGATACCTCAGGTATTTCTATAAATAGGCCCCAAGACAATAGAAAAATCACACTTAGCAATTGGGAAGAGTTGGTATTTGGAAGTTAGGTAGAATTAGCATTAGCTAGTTGGGTAGAACTAGCATCATGAATACTCCAATTAGGTTGGTTAGCAATAAGTCGTAGATGGCCTTCTTAGGTGAAATTTCACAGGCGCTTGAAAAGAATGACAAAGAACAAGCATTTATTGGCTATTATAGCAATGAAGTGGGTGTTAGGTCGAGACTATGTAGACTGTGAGGATACTGACATCTACTCTCACTTTGTCATGTCTTTGCTTGATATCCAGGTTCCTAAGCAGATGATTTTTTGCTTGACGCTGGAAATATTCCTGAAGCGGTACCTTAGTGGCCTTGGCGAGATTGTGGAAAATGCGGTATATGGCTTGGGAATTCTGATGGTGAGTGACCTCTATAAGCATATTGAAGAGGATGTAGTGGTGTCATGGGTTTCGTTTCTGACCGGGTTCCGCATTCTTACACACGAAGAGCACCGCTAGAGAATCTTGTCACTTCCTATTTCGCTGCTATAATGTGGTTCTATTCTACAATGTAGAGTGGTACATTGACTTTGGGAACTTGATATATCCCCCACCACTGGTTGTTGTTGTTGTTGATGCTTTTGTTGCTCCTAATGCTCCTATTTCCATTCCTAATGCCCTTGTTGATGATGATGTTCTAGATGTTGTTGTCAATGACACTCCTATTGTTGTTGTTTAAGACCCAACACTTTTCATATGTTTTAAGAATCAATCTTTTTTTGTATATATGCCTTAAAAGGGCTTTCAATGCATATATATGAAAAAATTGCATGATATATAGATATTATTTAAAATTATGGGGCCTTAGATCCATTTTGGGAGTGTATTATCGAGGCATATAATTCCATATATAATGAATATGCAACTTTTATTAAAGTTCTCTCTTTTGCTTCTTGCAATTTTGCAATATGGGTTCCCTTTTCTACATTTCTTTGAGTACCTTTTCAATTTTGCACATGGGTTCATTTTCAATTTTCCACATATGGGTTCATTTTTTTGCTTCATGGTTTGCTGATGGGTTTGTGGAAAGACCGACCGACAAAAAAAGAAATAAAATAATTACAATACTTACATATTTACACTGGTAAAATAATAATGAAGTTTAATTAAACAATCTGAGGTGGATTCTGTTAACCAGAGTCCCCAATTCTTCCTTCTCCATATATTTTCTAATTCAAATGCGTTGTGTTACTTGCATTGAATTATTCTAAAAGGGCCTTCTCACAGACTGTCAAATTTTCTATGTTGGTCAGGCTTTGTGGCCCTTTCGTTGAATTTTAATGCTAGGTCTCTACATTTTAGACCCTGTTCTGAGGCTTTCTTGTCAAACCATCTCTTAACCACCTGCTAGTGATTGGACATGGCTATCAGGGGTTTTCCCCTCTTCTCCTATACTTCCAATAACTTGGCCAACCGAACGTCCATGGCTCCATTTTCTTCAATCTCTAAGGATTTGAGCAATTGTAGTGTAGGAATCTCCATGGAGATAGGCAATAGCGCTTCTTTTCCGTATGCTAGCTCGTACGATGAAGTCTTGAGGACTTGCTTAGGAGTTATGCGGTTTTCCCAAAGCACTACCCGAAGGTTCTTGTGCCACTCCTTCTGATGTTCTGATCCGATTCTTTTAATGAGTCAAACTAAAGTTTTATTAGTTGACTCGGCCAGGCCATTCCCTTATGGGTAATAATTTGATGATGTTTTTAAGAATATGCCATGCACGAGTGTGAATTGACATACATTAGAACCAAGGAAATCCTTAGCATTGTTGGAGATGATGGTATTTGGAGGGCCAAATCTCGTTACTAGCTCCTTGAGGAAGTTCACAATCTCCGCCTTCGTCGCATTCTTCAAGGGCATGGCCTCGGTTCATCTGATGAAGTAGTCCATGGCTGTGAGGATCCATTTATGTCTGGCGCTGGAGGTGGGATTAATCATCCTAATGAAATCAAGGCCCCATTATGTGAATGGATCATCAACCACTATCGGATTGTGAGACATTACAAAAAAATTTCTTCTTCTTGCGAAGAATTGGCATTCTTTGCAGGCTTTCACCAAAGAGTATGAGTCATTGAATAGCATAGGCCTTAAGTATCCAACACACATGATTTTGATGGCAGTGGTTTTTGCTGAGAAGTGTCCACCCACGGGACTGCTGTAGAAAGTGTCAAGAATTCTCTTCGCTTGCTCTGTGGTGAAACACCACAATAAAATGCTATTTCAAAGTTCCTTTTGAAAAGGACTCCGATGAGTGCATATCTACTGTTCTATAGTCTGTAGAATCTTCTCTTCTGAGAAGGAAGGCCCGACAGATATTTTTTGGTATGCATGAATCTTACTCTATCTACTAGCCAGCAGCCTTCAGACTTAGACTCATTTGTTAGAACCAGCTCCGACTGTTCCTCTTCAGCTCTACCATTTCCTCGTCACGTGCCAAATATTCACACAATCCTCTTCCTTGGACGGTCTTTGTAGAATTGATCTCAATGTCATATTCAATGATCTTAGTGATCCAATTGGCCTTTTTTTTGGTGATCTCTCCTTCCATGATATATTCGCGCACACTGGAATGTGCGACATAAACAACCACCTTGTTGCAAGATATGAGGTGTCAAAACTTCTTGAGTACCTTAACAATGGCGAACACTTGCCTCTTGACAAATTTGTAGTTCATCTCATTATCCTTTAAGGTATGGGAATGAAATGCTATCAGATGGTCTCCCTTTCCTTCATCATCCTTTTGAGTTAGCACAGTAGCAATGTTGGATTTGCTACTAAATACATACATTATAAATTCCTTTGATAGGTATGGATTTACTAATATAGGAGCTGAAGAAATAGCATCCTTAACCTTATCAAAGGCTTCTCTAGCTTCCTTTGTCCATTTGAATTATTGATCCCTTTTTAGCATCAGGGTGATAGGTCTAATTATTCCTACAATTTAATCATAGATGAATTTGCTCGCAAAAATTACCTTTCCTAGAAAGGACTGAACTCCCTTCTTGTTGACAAGTAGGGGAAGCTATCTGATTGCGTTTACCCACTCCAGATAGATTGCAATTCCTTCAAGTTGGGCCTACATGTTCCAATAGTTTGCCTTGCGACACTCTGAAAACACATTTTTTTGGGTTCAGGGATATCCCAAACTCCTAGCATTTTTTGAAAACCATTTCTAAGCGATCAAAGTGATCCTCCTTAGATTTATAGAATACATTCGAATCATCCAAATAGATTAAGATAATTTCGTTGATCAATTCTCTGAAAGGAATATCCATTGCCCGTTGGAAGGTGGCTCCTACATTTGAGAGGCCGAAAGGAATTTTAGCATATGAAAACATTCCCCACTTGGTAGTGAACATTGTTTTGTGTCAGTCCTCTTCTAGTTTGACCTGAATATGGTTATAACCAGAGAAACCATCCAGCAGAGAAATTTTTTTTGATCCTACCACTATTTGCAAGATTCACTCCATAGAAAGCAATGGGTAGTGGTCCTTCAGGGATGCTTTGTTTAGGTCCCGAAAGTCAACACATAGGTGGATATCTCCATTCTTATTTTGGAATGGAACCAGGTTGGATACCCATGTGTTGTGCTTGATTGAGAAGACGATCCGAGACTAAATTAGCTTTGTAAGCTCTTGTGCCATTAGTTCCTCGATCTTGGGATTCACTGGCCTCTATTTCTGGCAGATAGGGTTTTCTCCTTCCATCAGCTGTATAGTATGCTAGATGATTTCAGGATCATATCCCTTGAGGTTGTCATATGACCAGATCACTACTCCATATTTCTCACAAAAATAGATGAGTCTTTCTTTATCGGGCAAGTGCACCAAGATGGTCGCACTTTTGTGGCCACAAAAGTGCAAAATAAGACAAAACGCGTTCGCGTTTTAACGCGAACGCGTTTTGGCTTTTTAAAAGCAAAAAAAAAAGGAACATTCTTCATTTCTATTTTTTCTGATTTCCATTTCTGCCCGCGGCCAAAAACCCTGCACTACGCGCTCGCGTTGTTGAGGAGGTGACTTCTTGACACTTGATCAACTTGAGTTCAATTTTCTTCACAAATATGGCACCCCGACGACGAAGAGATGCAAGAGGTAAGTTTTGTTTGGTATTTCTAATGAATTTTTTTGTTTTAAATTGATTTTGTTTGTTCTAGTTTAGAAATGAATGATTTTTTTTTTAATTTGTAGGAAATCCTCAACAAGAGGAGGAAAATCCTCAACCAAATCAACCTCAACAAAAATCAACCTATCCCACCATTCTCTCAATACCCTCCTGGCACTCAAGAAAATTTGAGGAGTGAAATTGAAAACAACAAAAAAGAAGTTGAAGATCTTATTAGTAGGTTGAGTGATCAAAATTCTTCAACCACAGAAAGGATACATCTAGCAGATTCATTGAAAGATTTGTTAAAAAATGTGGATGCAATTACCCAACAAATATATGGATGGCAAAATAGGAGGCAAACATCAAGGGCATATTATGCAGATAAATTATCATATAAACAAGTTAAAGATTTAAAGATTACTAAAGGCGATTTGTGCTCTCTATTCACTGACCCTAGAACAAATCAAAATCTCACCCTCAATGCAAAGAGGTTTCCTATCCATTGGTGCCACCACGAGAGATTAGGAACCGCTTTTTATGACAGATGGTATATGGTCTTTGATTACCCACCGTGCAATAACCGTGAAGTCCCCCAATATTTTCTTAGAAAATTATCTTGTGAGTTTGTATTGAACCAAATCCCAAATTATTTTGATATGGAGTTTCAGGGGAGAGGTGGGGGTCAGCACAGGATAGGCCTGGTGCACAGCCGGATCCTACACGACAGGGGAGACGACCTCTCGCTAGGCCGCCTCGTGAGCAGATTGTGATGCCGGTAGTTGCAAAGGAGAGTGCTGATGTAGAGACTTTGCAAGCGATCACATCCTTGACTCGGAGTGTCATCCACCACACTAGCCCCATTGTGCAGCGCAATCCAGGGGAGTCTTCAGGTGGTGGCCTTCGAGGCCATGTGTGTCGATCTTGCGGAGCCACTTGTTCGTATGACCCTACCGGCCCTCAGGAGGGTGCTACACAGGATCCATATACTTCTATGCAGCCTGATCCGTATGCATCTACGGGGATGGAGAGGGCGGCTGACATTCTACATGATGCATATGGTATTGACAGTCAGGTAAAATTGAACATGTTCATTGAATTTAGTTTATTAAATTTTAATTGTCAAATGCAAGATTAACTAATTTAGTTTTATTATTTTAATAAAATTGTAGGGTCACAGTGTTGACCACGGTACACCAGTCAATCTACTTATTTATGCAGTACACCTATCAGTAGGGTATGTAAGTTAGTAAGCAATTATAAATCGATTACATATGTTAATAGCATTTTTACGAATGGTATTTTAATATGTGATTTTGGATGTTGAAGGTGTTGTTGGAGGTTTCAAGGAAACACCTCTGAGTGCAAGTAGATTTGATCAAACTTTCACTGAGGTAATATAGAATAAATAGAACTTAAAGTTAATGAATTCTAAGTTTAATCTAAATTTGTGTATATATAGTCATAAGAGTATATGGGTTCACTAGGTTATTATTTGAAATCTTTTAAGAATGGTCCTACCATGATTGTTTGTCTTAGAATTCCTACACTAGCAAGCTATATATAATAAAAATTTAACATGGAACTGACAAAGGTAGAGCTACATTCTACTCCATCCTATATAATTTTTTGTGATGTCAACGTAACCAAGAATAAGATGATGGATGTCCTACATGATGTCAATGTAACCAAAAATAAAATTTCTATCCTCGACCCTATCTATCAGCCAAGACTCCTTCAATATCTCCTAGACGCTTGGAGATGCTTAAGACTAGGTCAAAATACCCTATATTCTCTTCATTTGTTGCATAGCTCATCAAGTTTCCCTATATGTTCTCTAACTAATCATGATTGCATGGAAAGAAGTTATAATTACTCATTAAACTCTCAACTATTGGAGCCTCCTCAAACTTTCCCATAGGATGTGGAAAATGCTTAGAAATGATTAAATTCCCTAATAGGGTGTGGGAGATCTTTTAGGAAAACATTTGACACTAATTTGATCCATTGAATTCTTCTTCATTCTTATATATTCCTCAAATATACCTTGCAATACCCTTATCATACCTAAATCTACTACATTCATGTCCTTGTTAGCTAGCATGTAGGTGATATAGTATGGTCCATGAATTTTATGTCTTCTTTTTTCATTTTTCTATACAGTCCTCTTTTATCTCACTACTAGGTCCTCACATAAAAAGAAAAGAAAAACATTACTTCTTTTTTCTCATCTAAGGCCCCTAAGGTTTTAAACCCCTTAGATGCAAGGATTCAAAGCACATCAACCATGTGGTACAAATGACTAAATCCCAAAGACGATTTGTAGCAATGAAAGAGTTTGGAAAGGTAGAGAGAGCTACACTGGTGACTCAAGAGAAACTTCAGCTTTCAAAAACAAAGCCAATTAGACTAGCAGACATGTGGATCAGGACAACATTTGGTGGAAGAGGAAGAAAGATGACTAGAAGTCTGGAGGCCCACCATACTGGATTTTGATATTCAACCATGAGAGCAAAAGAGAGAGTTGATATCATGTATCAAAACATTAAGCATGCATTCTTCCAGCCAATGGATAAGGAGATGATTACTTTTCTTCATTTTCATTTGCATAACCATATCATGGCGTGGGAACCATGAAGACCAAGGATGTCATTTTATGTGGAGGTAATGGATGTGGTCCAAACTTTAGGAGGGGCAAGAAGGTCAATGTATGATCTTGATGAATGATAGAAGAGGGGTTGGTCAGACAAACCAGGGGCACCTAGTCATGAGTAGGGACCTATAGGTTAGATTGGTGAAGCAAAGCACCAAGGAGTTATTACAAGGAAAGGCCTAGAGCAGGTACATACAAGGAAAGGCTCCTGCCTGCCTGCTCCTCTTCCTCTATTTGAACCTCCTTGAGGTCCTCTACCCCGGTTATGTCCACCTCTTATACATGTTTCACCTCCATGCTCTATGAGTTTTGACTCTCCTTGGTTTCTTTGGTCATTGCCTCTACCTTGGTAGGCACCATGCTGTCCTCTTTGATCTCTTCCTTTGCCTTTGCCCTTAGAAGTCTGATCTTGCTTCCTCTTACTCCTCTCTTCAATCTTTAATGCCAATTGATAACATTGGTGCACTGTTTTGGGGTTTAAGAGAACCATCTCCTCTTGAATGTTCCACTTGAAACCATTGAGATACCTTTCCACCTTGATACTTTCATCCTCTGTGACATTGGACCTCATGCAAAGTCTTTGAAACTCCTCAGTATAGGAACTCATCTCCTGATCTCTTTGCCTCAAACTCTGTCTCCTCTTATGCAACTGAATTTCATAGTCTTTAGGTAGGTATGCTTCTTTCACCTTGGCAGCCATTCCTTCCAAGTAGAGATAGGTTGCTTGCCTTCCTTCTCCCTCTCTATCTAAATGAATTTCCACCAAGTTAAAGGTAGAACCTCTTAGTCTTGATTTAGCCACCTTTACCTTTTGTGCTTCGGTGGACTCCATCACACTCAAAATGGTTTTCCATTCCCTCTATCCAATCCATAACTAAATCAGCCTCCATCTTTCCACTAAACAATGGTACTCCTTCAAGTGTTTTCCACTCAAACCTTCAATGCTTTCAAGAAGGGATCCTCCTTCAATATAGGGTCAGGTTAGGATTCTATCCTCCTTTGCAACCTCTTCTTCTTTTGCTATTCTTCCATCAAACAACATAACATTCAGTGCTTGCTCAAGTTGGTCTAACTTTTCTCTCGATACCCTATTGTCTTCGTCTATTTCTTCAACCCTCTTGGCCAACTCAGCATTTTTCACCATGATGCTAGAACCACTAGACTCTTTCTCTGACATACAAGATCAATCCCAAATCTTTTGCTTGCTACTATCAAAGCGCCTTTTGACTTGATCATCTCTTCTTCTCATATTGATTGTCATATTTTACATTGTGTTTTGACGCTTTTTCACTTAAAATTTGTCCTAAAGGGTCTTTGTTTTTCAATGTGATTGTCCTAAGTTATTGATTTTTAAAAAAATGATAATCATATTGTTGCTTACGTTGCATTACACATCATTCAAACTCAAAGCATTACTTCAACTTCGATAACTATTTTGTGATTGAATAATTTGTTGTTTTATTTTCAGATGTTGGTGACAGAAACAGCACCCAATGTAACAAGGGCAATGGATATTGATGTTTCTACTACAATACAATCCTCGATGGCTCTGATAGAGGAGGTATGAGGCAAATTACTAAATTTCAATTTACATTCGTTGTTATAGATGAACTAGTTCTAGTGAAAAATCAAACCATTATTGATTAGTAGTTTAATTTCTATTCGGATGGTTTATACAGGGCTCGAGCACACCTGAGCATCGGCATGTAAATATTTCCCTCGAGGAGCATGATCATCGAGGATGGTATGGTTATTAAATTTTGTTAAATATATTAATTTTTTATAATGTAATTTCTATATATATTAATGTATTTACACTTCTTATTATATGCTTGATTGAAACTTGACCGGGGGCTTCATCATTAGGAGGAAGCGGCCGAGGAGCACCCTCCAGCGAGAAGCGAATTGACAGTTATGTCATCATCGAATTGCATGAGGAAAGGGAAAGAAAATTGTATTTGAACCAGAGCATGGAGAGAAATGAATTTTGAATGTAGAGCCCTTTGTTGTATGCCTACATGGCAATTTTGTACATATTTTGTATTCGATATATTTGGCGTTGTATGCCTATATGGCATTCTCGTAAGCCTATATGGCTTTTTTGTAACTATATGTTATACTTATATTGACATATATTGATGTACATGCGTACATGGCTATTTGATTAATACAAATCTTTTTTATTGATGGTGTCCATATTTGCATTATAAATTAATGGGTCAATAGATATGAGTTACATGTATTCAAGTGTATACTTTACAACTTACGCACATATACTTTTTGACTTATGTTAGAACATCGAAAAGTGTGAAAATTTATGTTTGGAAGTCAAGCGTAAGCCAATTTTGCAATTCTCGGTTCTTGCATACTCGATCTTATGGACTTATTCCTTCCTAGCACATATTGTGAATATTTCTCATTCGGGGTGCGTAATAATAAATCTCTTGTTTTTGAACCATCGCTTTGTTTGCCTTCCACACGTAAAAATGTTCACACCGCTCGGGCTTTGATAAATGATCAATAATGGTCGACAAACACTTGACATTTTTATGTTTTGAACTTTAATTTATAATTTTGTAGTTTATATTCATAACGCTGATTACAAGGCATTGCACATCTTTCAAACTCAAAGCATTGCTTCACATTGCATAACTAATAACTAGATGTTGATAGATGAAAAAATTTCAATTACAATATAGTTTTTACAAAGTCATCCTAAGCAGTTATGCAATTACTTCACATTGCATAACTAATAACTATGAGCAGTCGCCAATTGCATTTGCTTGTCATGGCATTCTATGAGACCACATTTCTTTGAGGCATTTTTTTCAAATAGTTCATCGCCTTGTCTATACTAACACATTTTTGATACACATGTCTACCGAGCATTTTGTCAAATA
>VDFB02298934.1:0-12686 GCA_007258455.2 Sequoia sempervirens | reverse complement strand
CCTCCCTCTCTTCCTCAACTGACAACTATTCAAATGAGGAGAGGTAACTCCTAAAATTGCATTATATAACTTTTCCCCCATTTTACCTTTTTAAATGAAGTGTATTTTTTACCCTTTATTTAAAAAGAAATTCCTCCAACTAATTCATTCACTCTCTATCTTCTTGGGGCCGCCATTTGCAAACTGTGTACCCGTTTGACTCCATTCAAATGCCAATCTTCTCAATTTTTCGTGCTCTTTCCAATGACATATACTACTCCATACTTTTGAGAAGTTTCATGAGACCCCTTTTTCTTCCCTATCCGCCTTCTCAAGGGAGCATACCCTACCATTCTCTTCCATTCCTCCGTTATGAACCTTCTCTTGCGAGACTGGGGCATCCCCTTCCATTTCCCTCTGTTTGGGCAGCTCACACAACCTCTCCCATGTTGGGGTATCTCTTTTCTAATCATTTCCTCCATAGAGTCATCTGCATTTTATTTTCTTTGAAATGTTATTATCCTAACATTTTGAAGAGGGGAAAAATGTAGACATCCAAATTTTACCACTTCCATATGGTCAAACTCGTCTCCTTACTCATCATTTTACTCGCTTATTTCATCCTATTTGCCAATATTAATTAAATCATTCATTTAATTAATATTTCATCATTTGTATAAAGTTCCTAAAGTATTTAATTCAATAATTAAATACTTTTACCTTTTACTTCTTTCCTCTCTAAATTAAATAAATACATCACTTTATTTAATTTATTCATGAGACTTCTTTGAATTTAAGCCAATTTTTAATTCTTCATTTTCTCTCTCATTGTCACATCCTCCATAACCCTCTTCTAATCATAATTAATTTAATTAATTTATGATTAGGATGTGCATATGCTTAATCCTTGATTAGGATGTGTCACATCCTCCAACTTTTGCAAATTGGTCTCTAATCCCTCTTAGCCACCTAACCCTATTCTAGTCATAATTAATTTAATTAATTTATGATTAGGATGTGTCACATCCTCCAACATTTGCCACTTGCTTCTAATCTCCTAATTAATCCTCTAATCATGTTTTTTAGCTTTAATCAAGTAAATTAGCCATTTAGCATACCTTTTTAGTCCAATACTGCTTTCTTGGCATTGGTATTTTCCATGTTAATTTTAAATTCACATTTATTCCTCCTAGAATCTCCTCTTCCCATGTATCTTCTAGAATCTTTTGACTTGTCACATCAAGTCACATGGAGACAAAGGCTTCCATTTTTGGAACCTTGTCTTGTCCATGAGATTCTTGCAAGTATGTGAATTTTTAATTCACATTTATTTCTCCAACTACTTTCCCTTTTCCCATGGATATTTTTTAAGAATTCTAAAATTTCTCAAATGTCACTTTCATTCCCACTTGGAAATAAGAAGTTCCTTTTTGAGGAAATCTTCTCATCCCCCAAGGTACTTGCAAAGTACTTGTCCTTCTTACACATCATATACCCTCCTGCCACCTCATTTACACATCACCATCTCTAAGCCATCTCACATTTCACATGTTAAGATGTGAGGGCTTATGAGTCCTCAACTCACCATAGCCCTTCATCTTGACCTTTTTGGATGAATCTCAACTGTTGAATTCTCTAAAGAATTCAACTTCCTCTATAAATACCCCCCTATTTTCTCTCATTTACTAACTTTTGCATTCCATAGTCAAACTCTTGCAAATTTGTCAATTGAGCCTCACTTAAGTAGTTTTTTGCATTTTTGCTCTCACTATTGCACTTGCATTCATTTACATCCACTTCTCATCCATTTCTCATCCATCTTGCATCTTTTTCCATCCAAGGAGCATACACAAAATCAACCATCAAGGGCCAACCAAAGGATCGATTCAAGACAAGATATAATCAGCTTATTTTTGTTATCTTATTTTGTTTTGAATCTAACTAGGCTAATTTTGAGATGTAAGGCGTTAATCTTTGTTTCTTGCACTCCTTTGTTTGGTGCACATTTTTGGAATGATATTTTCACTTGATCATAGGACTGAATGAGATGAATGATGTAATTCCCCATTCCAATTGAATGACCTGATTGATTGATTGATGATAAGATGATTGATTGATGTAATATTTTGTTGGTTATGTTTGTTGATTTGTGATTTGATTTGAATGATGATTGTTTTCAAATCAAGGAAATTACCAGATTTGATGAACCCTAAATGGCATGATCTAGGGCGGCTCGAGGGTTCATCGACAGATGGCCTTTCCTATGTAGCAATGTGCAGAGACCTCGTAGTTTGACATGACTTGACTTTGTCTTATTCGACAAAAGACTAAGTCATGATTTTATTTGGACAACCTAAAAGGACTGACCTAATGCCTCGGGGGCTCATTTAAGATAAGCCTTGCCTACGTAGAAAATGCATAGAGGAAACATAGTTCAACCCTACTAAAACAAACTGACTTTGACTCTGATTTAGACTTCTTCTTTTTTTTGGAGTTTTTTTATGTTTTCTTATTTTTTTGGATTTTGATATTTTTTAATTTTTGAAGGATTTTTCAAAAAAAAATTGGATTTTGGATTTTTTATGATTTTTTTGGATTTTTGACATTTTACGATGTTGATACCATGTGTTATCCTCCATAAAGACGTGAGTCAAGGAATTGGCCCCAGTCAGGTGTAGGACCAATTTATTGTGTGCGAGGGGAAGCAATAGGTGAATGTGAAGGATGATCAGGATACTAAATGTTGGTAGTACCCAAGCCATGGAAGGATAATGAAATTTATTATGAATAAGTGACATGTGTGAATGGAGGAGTGGAAAGGACAAACGACCAAATAGAGTGACAGTAGACGGAGAAGCATAGACTAACTACACATGGTACCTATTTGCTAGGTTTTCACCATGGTACTTATCCAAAGCGCCACTCAAGTGGTTTTAACTATTGAAGGAATTATTTCTCTTTACTATTTTTTTTTATTTCTATTTTTTTAATTTTTTTGTTGTCACCAAGACGAATGTTTGTCAGGTTTTCATTAGGGTGACCTTTTTTGATTTTTTTGTATTTTTGACTTTTTAAGGGGATACTCTGAGAATCAAGTGTAATACTTGCGAAGGTGCATGCTATTGATAGGTTCAGACAATGGTTCTCCTTCAAGAGTAGAGAGTTGATAATTGTCTGATCCATATGATATTGTAATGATGTAAGGGCCCAACCAATTAGGATCAAACTTTCCAAGTTTTTCTCATTTTGCTTGATTCTTTGGATTTTCTTTCAAGACTAAGTCACTAATTTCAATGCTTCTAAGTTGGGCATTTTTATTATAGCTGCGTTGAAGGAGATTCTAGTATGGTTATAGATGTGTCAAAGCATTATGTCTCTTTTCATCCAATAGTTCTAGCTCATGTAGACGGGATACACAATATTCTTCTTGATCAATCAAGCCTTGCAAAGAGACTCACAAAGAGGGTAACTCGACCTCTATAGGTAGTATCACCTCATATCTATAGACAATGGAATATGGAGTGGCTCCATTTGGAGTGAAAACACTAGTATGGTAGGCCCATAAAGAAGGATTGAGTTGTAGGTGCTAGTCGAGGCCAATGTCATTGGCAATATTCTTTAGGATTTTTAGGATGGTCTTATTAGACACCTCCAACAGCCTTAGGGAGTAATATCATAGTAGAAAGAAATAATTGTTGGATATGAGGTATGCAAAACAGACATCCCTAGTTTTTGAAAAAAGAATAAGCCATTATCAAAGCAATTCTTAATTTATAGAACTCACCATATCGGCGAAAGAATCATAGTTTCAAGATAGACAAGATCTCTACTTTCATGTAATAAGTCAAGGGATGAAGCTTGATTACATTTTGAAAATCTTCCGGTATAACAAGGATGTTGTAATAAATGAAAGATTAAGGATTGATTTTTCCTATTAGGTCGAGTCCCCACTGATAAAATGGCCAAGGTGATGTAAGTGGCTAAAGTTCCTGAGCTAGTACATGTATAATATCTCCATGAATCTAACACTGGTGAAATTTATTCACAAAGTGATAAGCATCATGTTCCATTGTAGGCCAATAATACCCCATTCTCATGGGCTTTTTAGATAAGGTTGGACTAGTAGAGTGAGCTCCACATATACCTTGGTGTACCTCTTGTAAGGTTGTTTGTGCTTCATTTGAGTTGAGACATCAAAGGAGGGTACTATCTAGGCTACAGTGGTAAAGAGTGTCTTTGATGATGGCATATTTGGATGCTTTTGGATTAAGGTGCTTTCCTTAGTTAGAGGACTTAGAGATTGAAGACCACTGGAAATCTGAAGCCGCGAATATCTGTGCAAAAGAGATTCAAGATAACAAGTTCACACACTGCAAATTCTATTTCGGGGACATCGAGATATACAACTAAAGGTCAGCGTTGTTCACCAAAGAGCTCATATTCCAGGCATTTGGTAGGAATGTCGAAGATCCAATTATGAAATTCATTGCATCGGTGCTGATACAGATTCATTATACATTCGGAAATATTATCGAAGTATAATCCGGGGTATCCATCATCGCATTGCCATCAATTTCTCATCAACCAGATTTCATGACCATATTGACTTATTTAATCACTAAAGAGAGTCACCATAGGCTGAAGATCTCGCCGTTTTTCAA
This sequence comes from Sequoia sempervirens, assembly GCA_007258455.2. Taxonomy (NCBI): domain Eukaryota; kingdom Viridiplantae; phylum Streptophyta; class Pinopsida; order Cupressales; family Cupressaceae; genus Sequoia; species Sequoia sempervirens. The sequence continues at coordinate 8,046 of VDFB02298934.1, read as the reverse complement.
TTTCCTTTGCATTCAAATTCTATAATGACCTTTCATGGCTAAACAATCGGCCCCATTTTTGCCGCGGGAATTCTATTTGAAATGATTTAGGAATGGAGTCTCCTTGAGGTGTGATAAATAAAATACCAGCTCCTAATCCATGACTTGTATAAGATCCATCAAAGTATAGCTTCCATGTTGTTGGTGTGTCTATGAAGAGGATTGATTCATCTAGGAAGTTAGATATCAAAGGATGGTCTGCTTTTAATGGTGCATATGCGAGTTGGTCAACTATTACTTGTCCCTTTATTTCTTTTTTGTCAACATACTCAATGCCATATTCACTTAGAATCATGACCCATTTAACTATCCTTCTTGTCAATGTTGCTTTGCTGAGAAGATATTTCAAAGGATCAATTTTTGCAATCAACTTTGTTTTGTGATTTAGCATGTAGTGTCTCAATTTTTGTGTTTTGAATACCACTGCTAGACATGCTCACTCAATAGGACTATAGTTTAGCTCATACCCGACTAAAGTGCAACTGATATAGTATATTGCCCTTTCCTTGCCATCATTGTCAATTTTTGCTAAAACTGTCCCTAGTGTTGATGTAGTTGTTGTCACATATAGTATCAGATTTCTTCTATCAATTGGTGGCATAAGGACTTGTGGATTCAATATATATTTCTATATTTGATCAAATTCTTCTTGACACTTATCAATCCAATTGAAGGGAACGCCTTTTCTTAACAAATTTTGGAATGGACGGGTCTTGGCCACTAGTTGAGCAATGAACCTGCAGATTGATTGTAACCATCCTTGTAATGTCCTTAACTGACTGATATTAGTTGGTGGTGGCATGTCTAAGTTATATTTTACTTTAGTGATGTCGAATTCTATTCCTTTGTGAGAGATGATATATCCTAGGAGTTTTCCTGATTGAACCCCGAAAACACATTTCTTTGGGTTTAATCTGAGTTGATATTTTTCAAGTTGGGTGAAAATTTTGTCCAATACTGTCAAGTGTCCACTTTTTTCTAGAGATTTGGAGAGAAGTTCATCAACATAATCTTCCATAAGGACATGCATATAGTCATGAAATATTTTATTCATGGATCTTTGATAAGTGGCTCCAGCATTTTTCAATCCAAAGGGCATGACATTCCAACAGAAAATTCCCCAAGGTTGATCTTTAGTGGTGATTTTTATCTGATTGTAACCTAAGAATTCATCCATTAATGATAGCATTTCATGTCCAATAGTTAAATCTACTATGATGTTAATGTTTGGCAGAAGAAAATCATCTTTGGGACAAGCTTTATTGAGGTCTCGTAAATCCAAGCAAACTCTAATCTGAACACTTGGTTTTGTGACAAGAACTAGATTTTATATCCATTCTACATAATTGATTAGGTGAATGAATTCAATGTTTAAGAGCTTCTTGAGTTCTACCTTGACAAGGAATGCAATCTGGGGGTGCATTTTTCTTAACTTTTGTTTGAATGGCTTGGCATTTGTTAGCAGGAGTAAGTGATGTAGAACCAATTTGGGATCCAGACTAGGCATATAGGCATATGACCATGCGAGGTGACTTTATCTTTGAAAGAGATTCTATAAACTCTGACCTCTCGGTCCAAGGGATGTTGCTAAGCGTATCGTGCGGGTTATCGATATTCGAAAATATTGAGCTTCCTTTGTTTCTTTTATAAGCAGCGGTGATGCGCTCTTGGTCTGTTAGGGAACAATCTTGTCCTCATGTCGAATTCACCCATAGGAGGAGTTTCTTGTGAATGCATCCTTTATTTTTACTTTTTCATGGTCATCAAGTGCCTTTCAACTTTCACTTGAAGACCTATTGTTTTTATTTTATTTTATTTTCATTTTCAATTTTGTGACTAGAGGACAAGATGGATTCACCAAATTATGTGGCATAATTCAGTTCTATGGCAAAGCCAACTTTATGATCTCCACTCGGTATTCCATCACGAAGTCCCGTGAACTCAACAATGGCTTTGTCGTTCTCGAAAGTGTCCAAAATTGGTGGTCCTTGTTGGTCCCAATCGATAAGTTGAGGGTGGACAAGAGGTAAGCCACCATCAGTATTATCGAGGGTCATGTTGTAGGTAGACAGGATAAAGACGGAACTAGAGTCATCAAGCTCCCAAGAGGCTAGATTAATGGATTTCCAAAAATAGTGTTGGAGCAATTTTTCCTTAGTCAAAGACATTTTTAGATGGGTACTTGATGGGTTTTGTGAAGAATCAAAGGTAAGAATTTGGTAAAATTCCCCAAATAGTTTGTCAAGGTCCATGAAAGTGGTGGAGGATAGGGAGTCTCATTCATATTCATTGGAATTGACATCATAATCCCAAGGATCTTCATATGTCTTGCTCTCATCTAAAGCACTAGCAACTGCACTCGAAGGTGACCCTAGACCTCAGATAGTCACTTTTACCAGAACAAACCCTAGCCCTTGATGACTTATTAACTTAGGAGGTTGTAGAGGTTCCAACATTCCTTGCCTGTTTAGACCAATGACATTGTGTCCATCATATCCCATTTTTTTTCATCATTTGGAACCCTTTTGGATATTGTTCAATTGGAAATTTCTTAGTTTCAATGTCCTCTTCTTTGTATAGCCATGTAAGAATGTGGTCATCTAGATATTTTTTAGAAAGTTCTCCCCATTTAGTGAAGGTGATAGGGGGATTTTGGATAGAAAACTTTTGATGGGGTCATTGTAATCCTCATCATTTAATTTATCAATCCAAGGTGGTGTCCATGGCTATCTACAAAAGAGAAAGTAGAAAACCTGTTTGACAGTCTATTCTACTTACAGAAATAAATCCTATTTACATGAAAGGAAAATAATATAAGGCACACTTGCATGAATTGAAAAGAATAAACTACTTCACAATTTCTGGAAATGAAAAGTTTTCTTGGAGTCAAATTTAATCTAGAAATTTGGAATTACATTGTTGAAAAATGAAACTAGATCTATCATATTTCCTTAGGCTGAAACAAGATTTTCTAATCACCTCCCTTTGATCAAATGATTACATTGTATTTATAGAATTCATATTATATATCTATCCAACCAATCCACTAAGAATGTGGATCCAAGATCCTATTTTTGAGGGGTTGTTTACAAAACTTTAATAAAATTGAAGTTGTTGTCCTCCATCATGCCACTTTTGCTCAATCATTTTCTAACGTGTACTGCTACTTCTCTGATACAAATCATGCCAAATTCTCAAAAGGTTTTTTAGATCTTCAAATATAATTTCCATATCATTTTGAATTTTTTAATTTTGTTGAGAAACGAGGGAGATATTGTTGTTTTACTAAGACTTCATTTTTCACAATTTTTGCACGCTTGATTTTTAGGAACTCTTCAAGTTTTGAACGTGAATGAAGGAATTATTCTTCAGTTCAGTCAACCAAATAATTGATATTTATCATTAATAACATTCTATAATCATGAAACAACATTTGAGTGATGTGGTAACTTGAGTTATCTTTGGTGGAAGAAGGAAGCATGAAATTTAATAGTTGTGAGAGATCTTAAAACTCAACATGAAACAAATACTCATCCCATTAATTTAGGAATGATTGATGCTCCATGATTTTGTATGAATATAGGAATGTGTTGGGATTATTCTCTATCTTCTCATTATTTCTTCAAATCCCTCTAAAGCTTTCAGGAGTTAACTGCTTCAAGTGTCTAGAGCTCTCTGTTGCAAGTGTCTAGGAAGCTCCTTCTTACCGTGAGTTATTTAATAACTCATGTATCTACATTATATCATTTTAAACACTTTATGGAGACATATTAGATTCAATTTGTATCACATTAATTACTAAAAATAAATCAAACATTTACTTTATATTCTACTTTAAACAAGATAAAGAACTTTCAATCATTACTCAAAACCACTTTAACACTAATCCATTAAGAAGAAATAGATGATTTTCTTTGATAAAATATGAGACAATTTATGGTCTCATCTGCTTTGGGCTGCATAGGATGTGGTTTTCCATGTGAATTTGGTGACTTGGGAAACTTTCCAATGAAAAAGAGACTCTTCATGTCGTATTCATCATAGCCTTTGTCTTAGATCTAGATCTTGGGTGTGGAAGGTGTAATGAATGAGTTGGATTATTTGACAAGAGTGGATGGATAAATGTAGTGGTATGGATTAATGGATGAAGTGGAAGATGGTGCCTCTTGATTGATGGGAACTTGATGCTCAGCAGTTCCTTTGAGGTTGGAACAATATTAGAAAGGATCAGGATCACCTGGAATAGTGATTTTAGTGTCATTATGCAATAATTTGAGGCATTGATGGTAAGTGGATGGAATAGCCCTCATGGCATGAATCCATGGGTAGACAGAATTGTAATGAAGTCTAGGTCAAGATGAAATAAATGGGTTGAGAGGGATGGATCCATACAAATTCACAAAATATCCCATCCTTTAAACCCCAATGCTCTTCAATCCCTCCCACTTGCTCAGCAGAAATCTCTATGCTTAGCATACCATGCTGCCACTAGGTGAAACGCTATGGTCAAATTTTGGTTCAGAAAAGTCTTGTTCAGAGAAGGTGACATGGTGTGGCATAGCTAGGTATCCAACCATGGCCTAAAATTCATTGACATCTAAGTTTGTGGGTATGAAGGATTCTTACAAGGCTTTATCAAGGATGGATCTATGTTGTGATGAGATACGAAGGAGCTCCAAGATAGAAATTTGTGCGGGAGTTTTTCCTAGCTGCTCTAGGAGATTATATTGACCCTTTGGTTGAGGATTTGTGGATGGACCTAGAATATTTCTCTTGGTTGTACGAGTGTCAACAGCACAATTTGATTTTGGCTTATCTATGGTGATGGTGGCAATACAATCATCAAAGGACTTCACATTAAGGATGATAGTGTTGTAATCATGTTTTACAATTGCATAGTTGGCATTGTTGTTATTCCCTCAACTGGAGGCTTTTCCTTTATCATGGTCTTGCAAAGGGGTCTTGAATATGGTATGATCAGCATTGGTTTTTCCTTATGAATTATCAACTGAAATGGTTTGATCCTCAATAAGGTATTGAATGATGTTCTTGAGTTTCCAGCATCTAGATATTGTGTCCTTTTGTACGATGGTATTCATAGTATTCGTCGTCTTTCCACCAATCAGGTTTGATCAAGGAAGGTTCATAATTCTTGGTTTCTGGAAATGTGATGACATTAGATTGCAAAAATCATTTGAGGACTAATTTGATAGGTTCACCCAAGGGGGTGTATGTTTTCTTGACACAAGGAGGACCTCTTCTTTGTTGATTGTTTTGGATAGCATTCAACATTTTATTTTGACTTTGCATTTGGGTATTTGGTGTACTGGATGTGTTTGATGAAGAAGGGCCTTTAAGTTGAATGATTGGTCCTTTGGTTATCAACTTGGCATCAACAACTCCATCACTTGTGACATTTTTGTTTTGGGAAGTCCTAGTATTTTCTTTTATCATTGTTGGGTTTCAAATTATCTTTGTTTATCTTGACCAGTCCTCATGTAATAAGTTTTTTCTCAATAAGGATGCCTTTCTCAATAATCTCTTCAAAGGTTGTGCAACATTGGATTTGAATTCGACTCATCAATTCTTCGTTAAGGTTTTCTACAAACATGGTGACAAGTTATTTTTCAAGAATGTGACAAGGGAATTTTCTAACCAATCCTCACCATCTCTCGTAGAACAAGGTAAGTGATTCCCCTTCCTCTTATTTGTTCATGCTCAATGTTGCAAAGGTGACATCATTTTTAATGTTGAAGGAAAAATGATTGATGAATTTTTTGACTAGTTCACCCCATGTTTTGATTCCTTGTGAAGGTGTGAGAACCAACTTAAGGCTGCCCCTATGAGACTTCATAGGAATAACCTCATCAAATAGGTGGTGTCATATGTAACTTCCATACATGATGTGTTGAATACACAGATGTTTTCTACTGGATCCCCTATCCCCTTATAATTAGGAAAAGGTGGTGTTGTGAAATGCAGGGGAAAGGGTGGCATGTATAGATTTCAATCAAATAGAAAAGGGCACAACTCCTCCACGGAGTATGTCTTCTTGTTGGTTCCCAATTGCATGTTGGCCATTCATTGTTCAATGGACTGCATATGTTGTATCAAAAGGTCTACAAGAGATGGTGTCACATTATTTTGATGAGATGTCATAGTGTTGGAATTAACGTCATATGTTGGATTTTGATTTAGATTGATGTTTTGTGATATGGGACCTTGATGGTCATATGGTAATGGGTTGTTTTGATTTGGAATGAAATTGGTGTTTGGATTTGTTCCTATGGTGCTTTGGAATTACAGTATGGACCCTTGATTTATGTTTTGGTTTTGGAAATTGAATCCTTGATTTGTAAGTGAGGGTATGGAACCTTGATTTATGTTTTGATATGAAGTTGTAGGCCCTTGATTGATGTTTTGATGTGAAGGAATGTTCCCTTGGTTGACATTTTGACATGAAGGAATGGTCCCTTGATTGACATTTTGAAGTGAGGGTATTGATCCTTGAGTGAAGTTTTGGAATGATGGAAGGGATCCTTGATTTGTATTTGGAAGTGATTGAATAGACCCTTGATTGGTATTATGGAATGATGTAGTAGACCCTTGATTGTGGTTTTGATTTGGGACCCTTCATGAGATAATGTGTACCTTCCTATGGTTATTTGGTGGAGGTTGATTTAATGAAGGTGTACTTTGGAATTGGAATGAGGACCCTTGCTTTGTGTTTTGGGATGTGGGTATAGAACTTTGGTTTGCATTTTGGGTCAAGGGTGTGTGACCTTGTTTTAGACTTTGGATCAAAGGTGTGGGACCTTGCGATCTGGACCATTGATTTGTGCTTTGAAAGAGAGGATTCATGAAATTTTTACCCATGGTGTTTGAGGAACTACCAAATGTGAAAGTTTGACCTTGTGTAGTGGTATGGGTTGGGATGTTTAGAATGTGTGTCGTGGTGGTAGTAGCCATGTGTGTATCTGTCCCAAGGGGTATGTTTGTCATTTTTTGTGATGAGGGCATGCCAAATGGATTTTCAATTTCTTGTTCTATGATGGTTGATACGTCAAAACCTTGAGGTAACTTGGAACCCTTTTTGGCTAATGCATAGAAAAAATTGTTTGGATTGGCAACAACAAGTTGGTCAACTATACTCAAAACTCTAGGATCTCGATAAGCCCTCTCAATCTCTTGAGAAGTCAATCTCTTGTTGAATTGTTCAAGGTTTAGGTCTTCCCAAGGGTCATTTTCTTCTCTTTGTGATGTGTTCTTGCAAGGTGTAGATTGATTTGAATCTATGACATTGTCAGAAAAAGGGTCACTTAGGAAATCCATGTCCTTTCGTTTGGCTTGTGACCTTGTTTCAACCATGTGAGACTTTTGCGAGTTGAAAGACAATGCAAGATGGCTATGAACTAAACTATGTTTTTGAATTTTTTAGATTTTAGGATATGAATATGCAAGGATGCTAATGCAAGGATGGTAATGTCCAAAATATGGGGGATAATGAATGCTAAAGGACAATAAAATATTGATTGATGGTCAAATTGGTTGACTAAATGATGTTAATTCAAGATCAAGATGATAATGTAACTAAGGTTAAATGAGATTAATCTTTTCTTCTTTTTTTGTATTTTTTGATGCAAGGATAATGAGACTAATGGATGTAAGATGGATAAAGAGATGATTTTAAAGCTAGGGAAAAGTGAGCTATTATTTTTTTTGGAATAAAGGTGCAAAGTGCAATCTAAGGAATGTGAGTCTAAATGAGGGTAATATAATGCAAAGGAATCCTAAAATTTTAAACAAAGGGTGGCACTCAAGCTAATGTGAACCCAAGGTAAAAAAATTCCAAATGTCATTTACCATAAGAGGACAACCAAGACCAAGAGACAAGAATAACACTCAACTTGATAAAATGACAATGAAAAGAGAGTGACAAGGACAATGGTCAATGACAAATAGAATAAGTAACCAAGAATTTCCAAAAGCTCAAAGGCCTCCCTATGT
>VDFB02298933.1:0-14049 GCA_007258455.2 Sequoia sempervirens | reverse complement strand
CATCTAGATATTGTGTCCTTTTGTACGATGGTATTCATAGTATTCGTCGTCTTTCCACCAATCAGGTTTGATCAAGGAAGGTTCATAATTCTTGGTTTCTGGAAATGTGATGACATTAGATTGCAAAAATCATTTGAGGACTAATTTGATAGGTTCACCCAAGGGGGTGTATGTTTTCTTGACACAAGGAGGACCTCTTCTTTGTTGATTGTTTTGGATAGCATTCAACATTTTATTTTGACTTTGCATTTGGGTATTTGGTGTACTGGATGTGTTTGATGAAGAAGGGCCTTTAAGTTGAATGATTGGTCCTTTGGTTATCAACTTGGCATCAACAACTCCATCACTTGTGACATTTTTGTTTTGGGAAGTCCTAGTATTTTCTTTTATCATTGTTGGGTTTCAAATTATCTTTGTTTATCTTGACCAGTCCTCATGTAATAAGTTTTTTCTCAATAAGGATGCCTTTCTCAATAATCTCTTCAAAGGTTGTGCAACATTGGATTTGAATTCGACTCATCAATTCTTCGTTAAGGTTTTCTACAAACATGGTGACAAGTTATTTTTCAAGAATGTGACAAGGGAATTTTCTAACCAATCCTCACCATCTCTCGTAGAACAAGGTAAGTGATTCCCCTTCCTCTTATTTGTTCATGCTCAATGTTGCAAAGGTGACATCATTTTTAATGTTGAAGGAAAAATGATTGATGAATTTTTTGACTAGTTCACCCCATGTTTTGATTCCTTGTGAAGGTGTGAGAACCAACTTAAGGCTGCCCCTATGAGACTTCATAGGAATAACCTCATCAAATAGGTGGTGTCATATGTAACTTCCATACATGATGTGTTGAATACACAGATGTTTTCTACTGGATCCCCTATCCCCTTATAATTAGGAAAAGGTGGTGTTGTGAAATGCAGGGGAAAGGGTGGCATGTATAGATTTCAATCAAATAGAAAAGGGCACAACTCCTCCACGGAGTATGTCTTCTTGTTGGTTCCCAATTGCATGTTGGCCATTCATTGTTCAATGGACTGCATATGTTGTATCAAAAGGTCTACAAGAGATGGTGTCACATTATTTTGATGAGATGTCATAGTGTTGGAATTAACGTCATATGTTGGATTTTGATTTAGATTGATGTTTTGTGATATGGGACCTTGATGGTCATATGGTAATGGGTTGTTTTGATTTGGAATGAAATTGGTGTTTGGATTTGTTCCTATGGTGCTTTGGAATTACAGTATGGACCCTTGATTTATGTTTTGGTTTTGGAAATTGAATCCTTGATTTGTAAGTGAGGGTATGGAACCTTGATTTATGTTTTGATATGAAGTTGTAGGCCCTTGATTGATGTTTTGATGTGAAGGAATGTTCCCTTGGTTGACATTTTGACATGAAGGAATGGTCCCTTGATTGACATTTTGAAGTGAGGGTATTGATCCTTGAGTGAAGTTTTGGAATGATGGAAGGGATCCTTGATTTGTATTTGGAAGTGATTGAATAGACCCTTGATTGGTATTATGGAATGATGTAGTAGACCCTTGATTGTGGTTTTGATTTGGGACCCTTCATGAGATAATGTGTACCTTCCTATGGTTATTTGGTGGAGGTTGATTTAATGAAGGTGTACTTTGGAATTGGAATGAGGACCCTTGCTTTGTGTTTTGGGATGTGGGTATAGAACTTTGGTTTGCATTTTGGGTCAAGGGTGTGTGACCTTGTTTTAGACTTTGGATCAAAGGTGTGGGACCTTGCGATCTGGACCGTTGATTTGTGCTTTGAAAGAGAGGATTCATGAAATTTTTACCCATGGTGTTTGAGGAACTACCAAATGTGAAAGTTTGACCTTGTGTAGTGGTATGGGTTGGGATGTTTAGAATGTGTGTCGTGGTGGTAGTAGCCATGTGTGTATCTGTCCCAAGGGGTATGTTTGTCATTTTTTGTGACGAGGGCATGCCAAATGGATTTTTAATTTCTTGTTCTATGATGGTTGATACGTCAAAACCTTGAGGTAACTTGGAACCCTTTTTGGCTAATGCATAGAAAAATTTGTTTGGATTGGCAACAACAAGTTGGTCAACTATACTCAAAACTCTAGGATCTCGATAAGCCCTCTCAATCTCTTGAGAAGTCAATCTCTTGTTGAATTGTTCAAGGTTTAGGTCTTCCCAAGGGTCATTTTCTTCTCTTTGTGATGTGTTCTTGCAAGGTGTAGATTGATTTGAATCTATGACATTGTCAGAAAAAGGGTCACTTAGGAAATCCATGTCCTTTCGTTTGGCTTGTGACCTTGTTTCAACCATGTGAGACTTTTGCGAGTTGAAAGACAATGCAAGATGGCTATGAACTAAACTATGTTTTTGAATTTTTTAGATTTTAGGATATGAATATGCAAGGATGCTAATGCAAGGATGGTAATGTCCAAAATATGGGGGATAATGAATGCTAAAGGACAATAAAATATTGATTGATGGTCAAATTGGTTGACTAAATGATGTTAATTCAAGATCAAGATGATAATGTAACTAAGGTTAAATGAGATTAATCTTTTCTTCTTTTTTTGTATTTTTTGATGCAAGGATAATGAGACTAATGGATGTAAGATGGATAAAGAGATGATTTTAAAGCTAGGGAAAAGTGAGCTATTATTTTTTTTGGAATAAAGGTGCAAAGTGCAATCTAAGGAATGTGAGTCTAAATGAGGGTAATATAATGCAAAGGAATCCTAAAATTTTAAACAAAGGGTGGCACTCAAGCTAATGTGAACCCAAGGTAAAAAAATTCCAAATGTCATTTACCATAAGAGGACAACCAAGACCAAGACACAAGAATAACACTCAACTTGATAAAATGACAATGAAAAGAGAGTGACAAGGACAATGGTCAATGACAAATAGAATAAGTAACCAAGAATTTCCAAAAGCTCAAAGGCCTCCCTATGTTCAAAATTTGAAGGTCTAGATGCAACCTAAAAATCAAAGTCTAATTTGTACAATGCAAGGGATGAAGGAATGCAACCTATAATGAATTTTTTTCCTAATGGGGATGCTAAAATGAGCTAGACAAACTTGCAGGTCTTTGGTTTATCAAACAGAGCTCACAATAGACTTGTTTTGATCAGATTTTGGACACAGATTTCAGGAAATTTTGTTTAGCAGGCAATTACGGTTTAGTTTTTAATAGATGTGTTTCACAGTTGCGGCTTGGGTTGTTAGATGCGGCTCTGTTTCCAAAAAATGCATTTCAAACAGACAATTATAGTATTTCAATTGCCAGTTGTGGCTCACAATAACAGTTGTGGATCTGTGTCTAATAGTTGCGGTTCCAGAATGTTGTTTTTGACAAATCTAATGTTTTGCAATGGTTTTGATCCGATTTTTTGGCTATTTCTAATGAGATATGACTGGAAAACAAAAAAACAATATCAAGAACTTTGTTTTGGTCTAGTTTGATGTGAAAATGTTTGATTTTTAAAGAATGCAAGCACAATCCTAAGTTTGGCAAGGACAATATTCGTTGAATTCCCACTTGGATTTCTCCAGCCATGCTTATTCGAAACAAATAGCCTAGGAACTTGGTAGCACTAGATCCCCTCCACAACACTCACTTCTACATCCATACCAAGTTTTGAATTCTTGGGTGGTGACCTCCCAAAATTTTCTCTCTACAGTGAACCATGAGAATGTAGGACGACTTGGTCAAAACTCTTACCAACCAAATAGAGAGGATTTTCAGGTGCTACAAACAAGTGGTGTCTAGTAAGGGCATCTAGTTCAAGGGGTACTATGATAAACTCCCTCAAGGGGCATCCCAACCCTTAGAACAAGGGATTTCACATCATAAAGATAATGGGGGAGGGCTATCACATACCGCTTCTTGTTGATTGCAAACTTTCCTTGCAATCAACTTCAGAAGGACTTGGCTTTAGCCCGTTACCACTTGGGTCATTCCCTTAGGGTGAGTAATTTTTCCCACTAAGGCAGGCCCTCTAATGGGTGAACAAAAAAATGGATGGGTCTAGCTTTCTGATCACCAAGTTTGCACAGGGTGAGAGGATAATTCCTACCATCCTTCAAACACTAAGACATGTGGTTCATTTACCCTCTAATTAAACCTATGTGAGAAAGACAATCATTCTTTCTAAGAGCACCAAACGAAGTGTTATCTAATCTAAAACAAGCAAAGAAGTGGTTTCAAAATATAATCCTTGGACATTTGAACCTACAAAACCACTTGTTAATAGTTTCACAAGAAATATCTTGGACCAACGAAAAAGTTGCACAAACTCCAAGTTAGCACCAGAAGGCGGTTAGCACAAAACTAAAACCAGAATCTAACAACTAAACTAAAAATGAAAGCAAAGAGATTAAACTAAAGTAAAACTCTAATAAGACTAAAAACTAAAGGACTCAATTTTTTGTTGCTCCAAAAGAAGCAATTTTAGAGTCCCAACCCTAAATCCACCGTTACAAATAGAAGATCAGTAACCCGAAAATTCTATTCTACTTGTACCAAACTAAAGAAAATGAAAAAGATGTTAAAACTGAAACTTTATACCTAGTAGACAAATGTGTCGCTTCTTTCAGTAGTTGCATCATTGTGTTGTGTCACACAAGGGCGATTGCATCATGTTTTTGAATTCAAATTATCTTGGCCATAGGTACCTTTTGCAGATGTGTCATTTATCGTCAAATGTGTCACTGCGTTTATCAAATGCATCACTTCTCAAAATGTGTGCTTCCTCTCCCTATCCATTGTGTTGTTCCACCTAAAATCTGCAAAATCAAGCAAAAAACCATACGACAATTTGCAAAACCATTGTTCATGTCAGGTTCACCAATGTAAGATAGGGTTTTGAGTTCCTAGCCTAGAATAGTGATAGCCAACACCTCTAGACTATTAACCACACCTAAACAAGAGAAAACAATGAGAGCATGAGAAAATAAGAACATAAAATTAAAACACTCCCCAAGCTTGAATCTTGAATCACTTCCCTTGATCTCCTATTTCTCCTTTTTGCAATCTTTTCCCTCAGATTTGTTGGTTCACATGTACAAATAACTGCAAAATGGTAAGTAGCAAGTTAGATACAATTAGTTGTTAAGTTGAAAATGGGAGGACGAGTTGCTTTATAGGCAACCATTGAATGGATGGTCTGATTAATCCTATAGAAGGATTCCAGATCCCGATGGTGGAGGATGCATGAGAGGGAGGTTATGAAATGGATGGCTAGGATCAAGTCTCCAAAAAGATGCCAAGATCAATGGTCCAGAATTGATGCACCAAGAATATGCCATTCTTGGAGGAATCATGACAGGTATGATGCTGACGGCTATGACAACAATGAAGGTTATGACATGAGTTAATGATAGGGCATCTTTGACTAGAGGAGGTGCATAAATAATTTATTTTAAATAATTTATTCGAAAATGGAGAAAATGGAGGAAAGGGACAAGTGGCAAATAAATAATTTATTCAAATTATTTATTTGGAGAAAATGAAAGATGGAGCATTTAATTAAATTAATCAACTTAATTAAATGGAGAGATAAATGGAATACATGCTATATAAATAATTTGAATTATTTATTCCAAAGAGAGAATGACTCATAATTAAATAATTTTCAGCAATTATTTAATTATAGAAGAATAAAATATCAAATAATTTATTATCATTATTTGACTATAGATCGAGACAAATAATTAAATAAATAATAATTTATTTAATTATTGAAAAGAGTATATTAGCAATGCAATTAAATAATTTTAATTGGTCGGGATAGAATAAGATTAGGATGTGGAATTAATCAAATAATTAAAAATTATTTAATTATTAGATATTTATGACTAGGCATAATTGAATAAATTAATATTATTCTAATTATTGAAGGATATAAATGACCGGAGGAAAAATGGCTTGTAGACTTAGGACATTTTTTGGTGTCTAAAATCAATTGATCAATTCAATCAACATTTTTCAAGGTTTGAGAAGAATTAGCATTAAAATAGGTCCAATTGAATTGATGTATTAAAACACTACTTATAGGAATTAGACACAAGAAATAATTGTATCTAAAGCCAAGTTTATTACAACGCACCGCATAATCAAATATGTTATCAACTAAATATGTATAGAATGCAACCAATGAAATTGAATGATTACCCTCATCATAATTTAATGTTACAACAATTATAACAAGGTAACTAACCAAGTTTTTATATTTTTCCTTTAACATCTCCCATGAATCATGTTGTCCCAAGGATCCCACAAGAAAATTTTCATGAATATAGCGATGACTTCAATGATGAAACCGACAATGGAGTTGCACACAAAAGATTGAAAACATACTGGATGAAGCATGAAGGCATATGAAGAGAATGGTAGCATTCAAACCAATGATGATGAAGAATATTGTTAGAAAATTGATACTACACCCCAACTAGCCATGTCTAATTTAGAGTTGGATATCCCAAGGTGTATTGAGAAACTAAACAATGATATGAAAGCCCTTGGATTTCCTAACACTTTGGAATAAATATGTTAGGTTAAATGTATTCATTTCACAACAAAAATGAGCATGGTGAAGTTACATGTGCACAAGTAATCATAAGGTTATGTTGTGACCCATCACAACATGCCCCTAAAATTAAGATTTTATGGGACCCTAGCATTCAGTCTTGAGACTTGAAATTTTTGAAAGGCTAGGGAAATGCTTGCTTTTATGTTTTATTTTGACATACTAATTTTTTCAAGTTAATTTGTTGAAGTTGCAAGTGTTTAAAAGGTCTAAGGGGTAATTTTGTTTTATTTTTTCAAATTTAATAAAGTTTTATACTATAAAGTGTAAAGAACTTTGGCTTATTGAATTATTTTTAAGCATACATTTGCAAGTTAATCTAATTGCTTGACTCTTTAAGGAGACAAAATTGCAAAGTCTCATGATTCCCTAAAGATGGTATGTATACATTAAATGGAATGCATGCAAACTTGTTAAAAGACCCAAATTGATTTATTTTCCTCCTTAATGCTCTAACTTCTTGTGATCTCTCAACTTCCTACTGCTTTCAATGTAGATTCTAATTATTTGAGGTCAATTTACATAAATTTCTAGGGTTTTTTAATTTTATACTTTTATTTTGTTGGTTATATTTTGGGAAAATTAAAGCTTTTGTAGTTTATACCCTTTGGCCCAGGACTGTGAATACAATTAATTTTCTATCTAAAATCTCTACTTAGAGATTTACTATTGGATTTAAACCATGTTTTCCCATATATATGTTTGTGTTTGAAATGATTAAATTTTGAAACCCTAGCTATTTTAGGGTATTTGACATTTAGCTCTCCCAAAAACTCATGCCCTAATTTTTAGGGTTTTCAATAAATTTATTTGAAATTCTAATTTTTTGAGGTCTTTCCAAACCTCATGTCTAGAAATATATCAATAGTAGGTGTTAAATCTAAAAAAAATATAGAAAAATTTGTGTTTAGGGGCCTTTCCAAAATTTGGTAGCTATTAATTAAGTCTTGTTTGAAAGATGGACTCCTAACAAACTTTGCAATTTGCAATTTGTATTTTTTATCCCAAAAAAAATCAAATTTGTACTCAAAGAGGAAGCTAAAAAAAAAATTATTTACAAGTAACATTACAAATTATGACAGGTTCAAAGTCTTATTGTGAATTAGAATACCAATAGTCTTTGTAACTTGCAAGCTTTGCAAATTAAAATCAGGGTTTCAAGCTTAGTTGCAAGTTAAAATTCAAAACACCATTATAATTTGTAAGTTTTATACAAGATGCAATTGGAATCTAGAGTTTAGTTGTAAGCCAAGAGTCAATCATTTATATATAGCTTGCAATGTGACTATATGCAAACCAAATCCAAACCCTAGAATGAAAGATGTAAACCATATCAAAAATTTGAATCAAAATGAACAAAATACTTGTGTGTGACATAGGATAGTTGAATCCATTCATTGATGATTGTGTGTGTGACATAGCCACCTTGGTTTATTGGCAAAGTGGTATTAAAGAAAAAATATTTTGGGTTATTTGATTTATTGCTTGATAGTTTATTCCATCAATGAGATCAAGTAGAAAGGAATTTTATTACAATTTGAGCCTAAAATAGAATCAAGAGAGTGGTTACTATTTGTAAGATGTTGAAACAAGATTTTGAAGGTTGGAAGAAATGGCTAGAATTTAAGTGGTTGAAAGGAAAATTGATAGCATAGGAAGTGTGATGCCTTTCTTGATAACAAGATTGGATGGTACTAAGGTGCGCCAAAATGAAGGTGAAGTTGAGAAAGTGGGTGTTCAACATAAAGAAGCTTTGAAGTTTGATAAATTCTTCAAATCTAAGGCCAAATAGACAACCAACCATATGTTGGGGAGATAAGCATAGAGAAAGTGCACCTATGTGTCCCAAATAGAAGTGTATTTTAGTTTGCACTATCTTTATCCACAATATCAAATTTACTTGGTGAGGTTGAAACCGGCTAGACATGCTCTCACATGGTATGGGAGTTATACTCACTTTTTTGGAATACAAAAATTTGCATCAATCTCAAAGTGGAATGGTTTCAAGAAGTTACTTCATAAGCAATTTTACTCCATTGTCCATGAAGAGCAAGTGATGCAGTGACATTATTTGAAGCAAGCACAAGAGCAAAGTGTTCAAGCTTACACAAGTGAATTCAAAAAAATGGTAGTTCAACTTGACTATCTAATATGGGAGGTTTACTTTACTATCTAAAGAGAGCAAGCCTCATATTCAAACCCCAACATATCGATAAAGCATGTTCCTAAGCATACTACCTTGATTTGGACAAGAAGGCGGTGTTTCACATGTAAATAGAGTATTTCACAATAACTTTGTAGCAAGAAAAATCCAAAGGGAAAAATAAATAATACTTGTACTTCCATGTCAAAGGCAAAGGGAAAAGGGAAAAGGTAATAGAATATTGCATTGTTCTCATTGTGATAAGGATTGGTATGAAGAGGATAAATTTTGGAATTTACATCCTAAATTAGCACCCTCTTAGTTAAAGGGGAAAGATAAATATATTATTTTGATAAAAAAGGGCAAGGAAATAAATGTGATTCATATGTGGATGATCAATTTATTGTTCCATGTTAAATAAGGAGTTGTTTTGGGGATTGAAGATGAGCTTACAAAATTACTCTACATAAAACTTCAAGCCAAAGGTAAGAATTTTGATGCTTTATTTGATTTTTTCCCTCAATTAAATCTAATTTCTTGCAACATAGTTATGTTCCAAAATAGTGGACCATCCCCATCCTTACTCCTAGGGTTGGTTGAAGGACAACGTGTAGTTGAAAGTGACTAAGCAATATAAGATTTTTTTTTTTACTTAGACGACATTAATAAAGCTATCTTCATTATGGCTATGATTGACATTTGTAGTGTGATCTTTGGGATTTCATACAAGTATGAGAAATATGTTATCTATTTCTAAAGGAAGAACCAAAAAAATGAGCATTTCTTGAATGCATAGAGTCAAGTTCAAGATTGTGGTGGATAATTCTTCAAAGGAGAAATGCTTAATCAATGCAAGTTGTAGAATCATGAGTTCAAGGCTTGCCAGTTCAATTGAAGGGTCTAGAACTGAACTTTGTATGTGGAAGGAGCACCAACTCACGTGGAGGCAACAAGGTGTGAATGTATAAAACTAATTGATCAAATGACATAAATTTAAACCAAAATATCTCAACAATTGATCAATTAATCATACAATCCAATGATATTGTTCACAAAACCAAACTAGAATATAAAAGCATGAAAGATTCAAAGTAAATCAAATTGAATTCTAACTAGGAAATGCATTTACCTTAATCCCATTGTTGGACTAACTTGCATTGATGATATGTCAGATTGCTTCAACACAAAGCCTCCATGATAACTTGCAAAAGCTTGATTGAATGTGACCTAGATGCAAATATAATGCTTTCAATTGCTCAAGATAAATGCTCAAATGGACATGACATAGCTATCAAAATTCTAGGTAATGAACGAGAAGGATGAAGGGTGATTTTATAGATCTTGTAGGAAATTAGATCAATGATCTAGTTTAAGAGGTGTTGATTTGATATCAAAGGTTGAGAATGAATGAGAGGAATTTTGATTGCCCAGTTAACTGATTACAACTGGCTATAGGATTCCAGTTAACTAGTTGCATGAGATATTGATTGAAGTGCTAAGTCAATTGGTTGATTAGAAAAGTGTTCATTTAATCTTAGTTGACTGAGAAAGAGTGTTAGTTAAGATTTGAGGAAATAATGCATGATATAATCAATTAAATAATTAATTGATTATTGGAGGAACGTGCAAGATAATATTGATTAATAAATGTAGAGATGGGGGATTCACTACTCATCCAGTCTCAGTATTCTCAAAAAGATTCAGAGGGTGAAGCGCCTAAAACTACCTCGAGGGAATAGAAGCGAGTGCACTAGAATCTAAAGGAGTAAATCATAAAGGTTTTTTGGACAAACTGATGAGCTCTCGGCCAAAGGATGACAATGCAAAATAGGGATGACAGTGTGGCACGCTAGAGTCCCAGAGGTGCGCTAGAGTCTTGTATGGACCAGAGAATGAGAATATCATAGAAATAGCAAAGTGACCTCTAACAATTTGATTACTAAGAACTTTAGAATGTAGGAAAATAACAGAATATGATAAAACTAAAATAAAGTATAAATGGTAAAGAAAGAGAAGGAAAGATAGAAACTGTTCACAACAACCGAAGTAATGAAGCCTCTAGCAAGGAAATATCTTCAATACCTGCATGCATAAGATCTAGAGAAAATGTTGGTGCTATATAGGGTTTTCTCAAACCCCATTTTGGCGTACTCAATTTCAATGGATGTGCCTAGATAGAGGAGAGAAATGAACAAAGGAGGATAAAATCAATCCTACTCAAGGAGAAGAACTCGGTATCACAAAATGCAAGATGCAATAGATAGGGAAGGTGTGAACTGTGATGCTCACAAGCACAAGACAAGGAAGATATCAACTCCAGGCTTAAGGAAGCCAAAGAGTGGGAGAGCAAGATCACCGCAAAGGAGCCAAGGGTGTTGTAGAGGTCCAAGAGACAAAGAGCATTGTAAAAGCTTGAGAGTGTTGTTTTTAGCAAAGAAAAGAGTTGTGCAAACAAGAGAGCAAGAGAGATTGTCTAAGGGGGAAGCCAAGAAGGAGAAGAAGAAGGCAAAATGAGTTGAAAAGACAACTTTTAAAGAGAGAAAAGAAGCTTCTTAGGAAATTACAAGGTGTCCCAAGTCGCTACTCCTTGATAAAAAACTTGTTGAAAGTGAAAAACATGCTCAGAAGTGATATTTGAACATTGAAACATCATAGGATGCTAGCACGGCATGCAAATGTCCATGCAACACGCTAGTGTCTAGACACATCATGCTACAAAATGACACAAATAGGAAAATCACAAGGTTTGACGCAAAGTTGACGCACATAGGTAGCTATTGAAAAGGGGTCTTGAGCATCTTAAGAGGGGAAAAGGCTGATGTAGGGGCTAAAATGATCCTACACAAGATGCTAAGGGAGTGGACACTAAAGAGGATACAAGAATGTATGTGAAATTGCAAGGGGTGCAATTTTATGACATTACATTTTTTCCCCACTTTAGCGGGCATATGAATCTACACTGTTATTACCACTAAAAGGAAGCTCTTCAAACATAAATAACATCATAATGCTAAAGGATATTGTAGGAGGAAGCAGACAACTCTTAAAACCAAGGAAGTTTCCCTCAGCCGACAACCTGCCAAAAACATTATTGACAAGAAATAACTACATAATAATGTTAGAACATAAAAAACCACATACACATAGGAACACACAAAAATCCAAATGATTTGAGTCAAAATGCAGCAGACCTTGATCTAAAAGGTTGTCTCAGTACTATGTGTTGTCCCCAAATTAGGAAATAACACATGGAAGAATTATTAAATGAAGAGAAGAATGTAAGGATCAATTGCTTCAAGAGAAGAATTCACCCAAAATTCAAGGAAGCAACCAATATTGAAGAGAGAAAGAGCATATACCTAGGATGGAGAAGATGGCAAGTATCTTCAACTAGCTTTACATACCTGCCAAAAGAGATTGAAGCAGAATAGAGAATAGAATTTGTAAGAGAAAGATGGCAAAGCTAGAAAGCGATCGAAAACCAAGAGATATGGCTCCACAAAAGTCCTCAAACCCAAGGAGAGTTGAAAAAATGTGCTGCGTGATCCAAAGTCCCCACTTAGAGCTGTGAACAACAAAGGCTTTGTGCAGGTACTTCCCTTTCCTACAAAGTTGAACAAGTCCATCAAAGGCCTATAGACCATCGCTGAACAAATCCCAATGGATGAAAGCACTTTGCAGGTCCTTAGACTTGCAAAGAAGGCACCCCAGGTACTCTCTCCTGAGGGAAGCCTGATGTAGGGGACTCTGTTGAGATTGATTGGAAAGCAGCTTTACAAGCGCACCTACAAAGCAACATGTTAATCCACAAAATAAACATGTTAGGCAAGTTTGATGCAAAGGAGCTCTACAGGTTCTTGGTCCTGCAGAGCAAGACTAATCAAAAGAACCAATGGCTATTGCAAGTTGTGTTGCAAGATAGTCATAGAAAAGATAGGTCTAGTCAGGCTACCCCCAAGCTAGATGCCAAGAATTCATTCAAGAGAAAATATTTCAAAGGGGTCCCTGGGAACCCTTCAAAAGAAAATGGGTCCACTTAAGGGACACTTCATTTGAAAGACAGAAAGAAGAGAGGGGGTCCTTAGAAGGACGTACATCTCTAGAACAAGTTATCATTGCTCCCAACATACAGGGGAGGAGAACCATGCAAGGTACTTATAACATGCAAGATAGAGGTAGACCTCGATATCACTTATCATTTGAAGAAGAGGCTGGTGCATCAACAAATAAATGAGTGATGGCACCTGAATCAATAATTTGTTGCATTTTATCCTTCAAGGCCTTACATTCACTAGTGGAATGGCCCAACACTTGTAGGTGCGTACAGAAAGAATTTTTTCTTTATCATGCTTTATGAAATTTCTTACATGTAGGAGAAGGAAGAGTGATTAAGTGGGATTTTAGAAGCCACAAAAAAAATACTCTCTTGCTTAGATAAAGAATGAGGAGCAAGAAGCAACCCTTTCTCTTGTGGAGAAAGACTCGCTTGCTCACAAGAAGGCACAAAGACAACGAATAATGGCAGATGAATCAATCCAAGAGAACAAGGTTGAGCGGAAATCGTGTTGCCATTCAACCGTGGTTTCTATTTAGATTTTTCATTCGAGCAACCAAGCCCCAAATTACACTTATGAGATGCACATTCTATAGGGACTTGAATTCCTTGTTCGTTACACCCACAACCCTTACACCCATAGCCATATTTAGAGACAAGTTTAAAGCCAGGGCCATAATGTGTTTGCAAATATCATGAAGAAAGAGGATCTACATAGAGAGTATTATTCCAACAATGGGGGTTATACTCTTCTATGAGATCATTGTCATCCTTCTTGACAGGACTACCAGCATTAACCTCTTTAATAGAAGTGTGATTATATTCCTCAAAAGGAGGAGGATCGGCATTAAGGACATTACAACTATTGCTCACATTAGAATAATCATCTTAGATAGCAGGTGTGGACGATGTTATCGGAAGGTTTGAGTGGATCGGGTCAACTTTACATTCTCCAATAAGGATCCTATAAAGTCTAAAGAACCCCAATCATCATTGAGACATGCATTCTTTTGAGAAGTAGAAGGAACAAACTTAGGATTTCTTGCTTCAGAAGGATCTTCTTAAGGGACATCTATCTCAAGAGTATCCTTTGTGGTAGGTAATCACTGGAGTAATCATCATCGGCCATTAGAAGAAACAAAAGGGATAAGAGTAGGCACAACTGAAACCTGATCGACAGCTGCCATCTCACATAAGTGCATAGCCTTAGGGTTAGCCTTGACTGTGACTACTTGATTGTTACAAATGAACTTAATATATTTATGTAAGGT
>VDFB02298932.1:0-21399 GCA_007258455.2 Sequoia sempervirens | reverse complement strand
TCATTTATTCTTCCTGATTATTAAATAAATCAATTTTATTTATTTATTTAATGTCACTAATTCTCATAATTAAATGAATTTATCAATTTATTTAATTATTAGTCATATCTTCTAAATTCAATAATTATCTTTAATTATTTAATTGCCAAAATTAACATTTCCCTCATTTTAAATAAATGAAATTATTTAAAATGATATCACATTCTTAACTGACAGTTCATTTTAGTAAATAATCTTAAAATCGGTTATTTATTATCTCACAAAATCCATATTTTGAATTAATTTAATTCAAAATGGTAACTTTCTTCCAAAAATCAAGTAATTGAGCAAATTATTGATTTTTCAAATCTGA
The DNA here is from genome assembly GCA_007258455.2 of Sequoia sempervirens. NCBI lineage: Eukaryota > Viridiplantae > Streptophyta > Pinopsida > Cupressales > Cupressaceae > Sequoia > Sequoia sempervirens. The sequence continues at coordinate 21,047 of VDFB02298932.1, read as the reverse complement.
TCTTCAGTTCAACTCTTATCTTCTTGATTTTTTGAATCTCACAAATCAGGTAGTCTTCATCTTCTTGATTTTCAAAAATCATTTTTTTCCTAATTAATTATCTCATCTATTCTCCACCACCGATTCGTTTCTCTCAGATGACATCTCAACCACTTGTTTAAGGATTTTTCCCTAACCCTGATTAGGGATTGTCACATTAGATCTCATCCTCTCATTTTAGGCTTTTGTCAAAAGTCAATCTCGTTCGTCCATCCAAAATGGCATTTTCTATAAAATGCCAATTTTGCTCACATTTTCGACTAGTCAGATTTATGCTCATTTCTTAGATATTGCATTTACTTCATCAAGTTTAGACATTTCTTGGCATAGGCATTTTAGAGTTATTTTGTCATAGATATAGGCATAGACTTTATTTAAATCCTTCAAAGCTTGTGTAGGACTTAGGCTTTATTTTCAGATTGCTCGCACATTGAATCTGAGGGCAACACATCAACCAACAAGTTAGAAGGTGCTACGAAGATGAATCATGGAGGCTTCAGCGATTAACTGGTATAATCATTTCATCTATATTTGATTTCATTGTACTTTGTAGTTCTTTTGGTTTATATGCATTGTTGATTTGCTAACATCTAACATACCTAAAATTTACCCTTAGATACAGATGGTGATACCCAAACTCTCCTAGTTAATGGGCACCGATTATGTCTCTACCATAAACTTGTTAATAAGGAGTTTACAAAAATGGCGGAAATGCAGGGAGAAATCCACTGCAATAACTCTACTATGGCAGGGTCAACATAGTTTTTTCAAACCCAAAATAATAATAATAATAATAATAATAATAATCTCTTTATTTTAGAATGTTTCTTTGATTTCTTCATTGGTTTTATCATTTGGACTTGACTAAAATTTTGTCTCTATTTTGTAGGACTTCACCTTTTTCCAAGCACAATTCTGGCACACCCTGCTATGGTGCTCTAGAATTTGTTAGCACGGTTGTTGCAATGCCCCAGAAATTGTTGCTGTAATGCTCCAAAATCTGCACAACAGACTAGTGTCACTTATCATCCTGATCCTGCATTCTAATGCATCACTCAACGATGCTTCAAAAATCCAAGGCCAAAACATCACATCTCTCTTCCTTCTAGAAGCATCTTTTTAGTGATGCTTTGGAATTATATTGTTCTTCCCACCTTTCGACATCTTTTCAGCGATGCTCTAGAATTTTGTTGTTCTTCCTTCTGGCGGCATCTTTTCAGCGATGCTCAAGAATGTTGCTTGGGTGCTCCAGAATTTTGTTCGGATGCTCCAAAAATTTTGGTTATTGCTCTAATTGCATCTTTCGACGATGCTCTAGAAATTTTGGTTGTTGCTCCGGCTACATCTTTCGACGATGCTCTAGAAATTCTAGATATTGTCTCAGTCATGTTGTCGCGGCGTTTCACACACTTTCTCAACATAGGAAATGCATAGATGCACTACCTCTCTTGAAATGAAATCTCCAACAACAAGTTGTTGAAAATCATCCCAAGGTCTCTCAGGTGTCAGGTCATGACTTGTATGGAATTCCTCAGTTGATGTTCGATGTGATTTTGTTGGTAATCATAGAGGGTTCTACTGTGGACAACTTCCTTAAAACAAAATTTCACTTAACCAAAAAATCATAGTATCATGAAATTTGTGCTATCTTCTAAGGACTGCAAATGTTTTACCATTCATTCACCATAAACATGCATGAACAAAGATAAAATTTTGTGGCAACTTTCAATTTAAAGTCCAGACTAACCTTGCACAGCTATCTACCACCAGTAAACAGCGAAAAGTATGGACAAGAAAGGCATCAACACAGTAGATATCTATACAATCCTTGAACAGCATTACTAAATCTATCAAAGCAATCTAAGACTATGAAGAACAACAAAGCAAATCTAACTAAATCAGCTAACTATGGGAGATGAATCATGAAACATGCAAAGAAACTCATAAATTCACCAAATTCAATGTATTTCTATTATAATTTCAACAACATGTCATTACAACAACTCAACTCTCTCTTGAAAATGAGAGGATACCCCCTATTTATAGTGTCCAAAAAGTAGAATGAATGGCCAAGATTGATTTTCATTGTGTGGCCAAGATTCACTAAAAACTAGGGTTCTACCTACCCCCCAAATATATTACATTTAAAAAAATACATTTTGTCCTTTTCCCTATTTTCTCTTCTAGTGGCAGCATTGTAGCATTTTGTCATTTTGTTGATTGCCTTTGCTGCAACTATTGTATGAGGAATTCTTCATCAATAATAGGGTTCCCTTCCTACTTCTTCAAAGTGGCATACTCCATAAACTTCAAGATCAGCAACTGGAGCTTCTCAACTTCCATATTCCAAGATTGTAGCACCTAGTAACTCCATTGCTTGGACCTGTCGATGAGCATTTCCCAATCTTCATCGTACTTGGCATTATGATCTTTGAATTTTTTGGATTGGGCAAGAGCTCGAGAAGCAAAAATCAAGAAGTCTGTAGTGACCTCACCTGACATTCCATCTTCCATCTTCTTACGAAAATGTGGCTTTACCTTTTCCGAATCAATTTGAATGATAGGCATATCGAACTCTATCATTAGCTTCACATATTGGATACAATCTTCCCTAACATCCTTGGCCCAATCAACATCTAGATCTACCTTGTAAAGTACCTGCTCCAATCTCTCCTTTCGGTTTTCAATGTCCAGCTTCCACATATCCATGAGCCAATGATCATTCTCCTTGAATGCAAGCTCCTTTTCCCAAGTTTTCTTTGGCAGCTTGAGGATGGCCTCAATTTTTGGGTAAGTAGACCCATATATCCTCGGGAAGTCCATACAGAATTTCCTTGTGCCCTCGAGTGACTTTTGCACCTCCAAGAACTTGTTTGTTGTCCTAACAACACGATCGATGCCCATGTTTCCAACATATAGGACCTACCGGAACCATTCTTTTGTGGTCTTAGCCAAGTTCTTCCTTTTATCCAACTTGTCGACTTGCTCCTTGGACAACAGTTGTGGCAGAGCAGAGTACGTAGTAGGTTGTTCTTCTATTGATGAACATTGTTGGATATATGCCATCAAGTTAGCTAGCTACGCTTTGAGCTCATCCTTGGAGATCTTATCTTGTTGTATTAAATGCACCACTATGGCCACAGACTCCTGAGATGATCCACCTTCTGCTCTCTTGAAGTATTTCAAAGGTCGATGGTGGAGAAGTTGTAGCTTTTTCCTTCTTCTCCCACCACTGGCATAGCTACTTGCATTGTTCTAGATCCAGAGGCATCCATTGTCACCTTTGATCTAATTTTAGGCTTCTTCTCCTTCTTAGTGCTAATATGAGCTCAAGCCACTATGGACTCCAATATTGTTCTTGGATCCTTCGGGGCAGGAGCTTTCTTCTCCATATGTCTTTCCAACCAATCGGGTATCAAGGACTTCTCTTTGGATGATTCTTGGTCACCTTCCTTTTCATCTTTCCTGATTTCAACATCTTTATCACTAGGAGCCTCTTGCTCCATCCTTGTATCTTCCTTTTCCTAATCGGAGTCCTAGATGAACACCATGTGTTTGATGGGAGATTTAGCGGGCAGGCGTTCCTTGGGGTTGTCTTCCCCTTCAATATCTATTTCTTCCTTTTCTTCTTCATGTTCATGCCCCTCGGGCTGCTCAATCTTTGGATCCTTGTAGGTTTCAACCTATTCTTCAGGATTTTCTTCTTCTTTATCTTTCTTTTCCTTGTGTGGAGGTGGCACATCTTTTTGTTCCTTCTTTTCTTGTTCTTCCTGCCTTTCTAAGAGAGGCATCTCCTCACTGTGCTTGGGGCTTTCTTTTTGTTCATCGGCTGGAAGCTCAGTGCTTTCTTCCACTTTATCATCTTTTTGCCCCTATTCTTCAGGAGGTGGTCTTTCCACTTCTTCTCCAACATCCTTCAATTGTCGAGCCATCTCTTCCTCAAAATCGGCATCAAATGTTTGTAAAATGAATTTAGTGTTGGCATCCTTTTCTTCATCGCTCTCAGAAGACTCTGTTTATTCTCCCTCACGGACTACCTTATCAATTTGAAAATGCTAATGTTTTGGATGCTCATGGTAGTCATATGCTTCCTCCTCCAATGCCTTTGTGGCTTCCCTCTCCCATCTCTCCAACTCCTCAAATATTTCCATTGTGGCTCTCATTTCAGGAGGCTCAGTTGGGGGCTTTGAGACAGGAACACTGGCAAGAACCTGTGCCAAGGCAGCCTGGATGGTTGGATTCATTAACACTTCAAAAAATTTAGAGGGGACACTCTGCATATGTCGTGAGAATGCTTTTGGAAGGGAGAGTGTTGGTAAAGGTATTGTTGTTGTTGCTAGTGGAAAGGACGTGGTTGGTGACATGGAAGTAGAAGAAAGTGGAGAGGTGGTGGCGGAAGAAGAATCAACCACCACGATGGGTCCAATAGGTGAAGAAGAGGCAAGGTGGACTGATATGTCCACCATAGGTGGGGAGGTAGCCACCATGGCTTGAGAAGTGGGTGGAGGAGTGGCAGTAGTGGAGGCAGCCAGTGGGGACTTTGGTGGATCAGCCTCCATTTCCTCTCCCTCATGGAGTGGATCTTCTTGTAAAATAGGCATCTCAGTGACACTGCCTAATTTCTTATGTTTCTTGGAAGGCTCACCCTTCGAGGCCTTTCTAGCATACACTTTTGGATTGGGTTGTTGCTTATTTGTCTCCTTTCTTTTCCTTAAGCGAGTGAGTGGAGGAGACTTCAAAGTCTCTCCTGTTGAGGCAGTAGCATTTGTCCCGCCATTTGTTCCACTTGGCTCACTTTTGAGCCCTTCATAAGTTAGGATGACCCCTTGTTGCTTCAATCGGGCAACTTGCCCATCAATCCATTCTTTTGTATGAGCGTTGATGGGCTTGGTCAAAATGTTGAGGTCATCAACCTCTTGCCCATCCCAATCGATTAGCGATAGTGGCAGACTGGAAATGGCATCATACCGAGGGTCTATCACTGTTTTCTCATCTTCTTCTACCTGATCAGGCACTAGGAATAGGTTCACCCTTTTCACAAAGTATGCAGTCATCCACATGTAGTGCCTCATCCGCACCTCAAAGTCATCCTTACAATTGGCCAAAAAATCTTCAACGCTATGAAGATGGGCGTACTCATGTTTGAGTGCCTTCCTGATGTGGCCATAGGGATCCATCCGTGGTCAGGATGTGTGGAGTCTAAAATGATACTCGGCCAATTCCTTTTCTAAGTTTTGGGCACATTGGGAGGTATGAAGCTCATACATCCCCTAGCCAAAAGAAAGGGGATAACAAATCCCTGCTAGGTGTTTGCTGCTCAAGAGAGTGTGCACATGTCGCAGGTGTCGAGAAAGCTCCAATAATATTATTTAGTCATTGGGATACCGGGGCAACTTGTTTGGTCTTTCCAAGAAGCCCTGAGCATAGATGTATGTAAACTTCAGGTACTGAATGAACAAGAAAGCATACTATTTTAGCAAAGCTCGAGCACTATGGGAGACTCGCCTCTCAAAATCACCCCTGAGCAACCTGATGATATGACCTATGAAAGTGTCATTTACCCTGCAGTAGTCCCTCTTGTAGTTCCTGTATTGCAACTGAGGGTACCTATCATATACTTTCATCTCCCTGCCTTGTTCTTCATTTGGAGCTCTGAATAAGCCACTATATTTCCTTTGTTTGGCCAAGGAATAGACTAGGTAGGATGTCATTTAGAACTTGAAGGTATTTTTGACGGCCATACTGCTCGTGAAAACAATCACTAATTATTCCACCCCAGTAAAATGAAGTGTCCTCTTTTCCGTGGAGAATCTATTCAACAAAGTAGACCATCCATTCTTGAAAGTAGGCCACAATAGGAAGGCCCATTACTCTGCTTAGTAGGGTTACCAGATCATGGTAGTCATAATAGAAGTCACTATGAAAGAGCTCCTGGGGAATCTTTGCAGCGTTGCCCCTCTTCTCCTTGAGCCAATGTTGATTTATAAGCTTCTTACATTTAATTGGGTCTTTGTCCCACATCGCCTTGCATTCCTCTATGGTTGGAAATTCCATCTTCCCAAAGGTAGGGATATGAAAGTTCTTAGTTATTGATTTGGTTGACATGTCAGCTAACATGTTTCCATCCTTGTCCACTATTGTTTTGGTTTCTATTCGGTATGACTCCCTACAAGCCATTACTAGTTCGAGGACGACAAGAGTAGGAGGAAAACCTGCAGCTTTGGCTATCCCACTGCTTCTGATCAATCTTGTGTTCTCTATCTTAGGGCTGATCCTGACCCTTTGTGTGAATTCGTCGATGTCCACATGTCCTATGTTAGTGTCAAAAACCTCCTTCCAATCTGTAGTGACTTTAGACTGTAACGGTTCCCCTTGGAACTGGTATTTCAGTTGGTCTTTATCTTCTTTTCCATGAGGGGCTTTGCCTGTTTTCTTCCCTTTGTCTTTCTCTGTGACTACCCCCAAGGGTCTTGCACTCTATTCCATATATTCTGCAAACACAAGCAAGGTGAACATAATCAAGCATGAAAACACAAAATGTTAGCCAAATCCTTGCAAAACATTGTTAGATTGGATAATTGTCATTCAAGAAATCTAACATATAATCTAAGTTGTCGTTCAACAGTTCTCAGGAGGGAGTTTAGATGGTTTGGACCCCAGGGGTCAGAATTCCCTAGCCAAAATGTTTTTTTAAAGGGTGAACAAGGTAGGGTGGTCTGCAAGGTTCCACCCGCCCTGGCACTTGGTCAAATTGGAAGGTCCACTAAGGAGCATGCCCTATTTTGGCACGTGGGTCAAGATTAGTTTGTTGACTAGAGGACATTGGGACCATCCTTGAGTCATTCAGAATCCAGAGGAGGGAAGGCCGTCTAGAGTTTATCATTTGGATGGCTCTGGTGGAGCGGCATTTTGAGGACGGAGTCCCACCGGTGCGGGTCCGACGAGCCTAGAGGACGGCCGACGTAGCGATTTGATCGTTTAAGCATTTTGGGTCAGAGAAGGCGGGAAGTTGTTATAGGATTGTCGTTAGAAACGGTAGACAGTGAGCGGAGGTCTACTAGAGGAAGTCCGAGGGCATGGGTCTGTTGGGAGGCTTGGCCTATATGTTTCTTTGCGTTCATTGAATGGAGTTCATCGGCCAACAAAGGACCAGGTCCCAGATGCCGAGAAGTCGAAGGTAGTTCTCCCTTTTGCAATGGCTAGGACGGGCCGGAGTCCCATCGGTGGAAGTCCGGCGGAGGGGACCCAGTAAAGGTTGGGACACTTAAGTTTTATCATTTTATTCACATGGCTGAAGGATAATCGGGGCCCAGAGGCCAGAAAGCAACCTCTTAAAATTAGCTCAAAATGGCGGTGTCACCACATCTGTCCACAGACCGGGACCCAGAGTGCGCTTAGGACGTGGAAATTTCAACTTCCAAATCGAGTGGCAGATGGAGGAGCGGAGTCCGAAGGATGGACGGATGGAGCAAGAATGTTGTTTGGGAAGGTGAAAGATGGACGACATCCTGGGGATGGAATTTTGCTGGAGTGGGCCCGGAGAGCATGGGAGGAGTTAGTGAGTTCAAGTTTTATAAAGTTCAAATGGTAGAAAGGCAGGGGCAATCCGAGATGGCAGACCCGAGAGGGTACTTTTCCGTTTGAAGTTGGAGAAGCTCTGGCACTCTACCCGAAGAACGGTGTTGGGGAGGTGAGGTTTCGTTGGTGTTTTAAGGGAAATTCATGAAGGTTTCTTAAAATCATGCAACATGGGTTTTAAACACCTCATTTTCCTCTATCAAATGTATTCATTTTTTATCCTTTTTAACCATTATTCTCCTCAAAATAAAAGGAAACATAATATGAGGAGCGGAGAGTAAACCTACTGATAGAACCTGGTGAATGAGGATGATGAAACTGTTGATATATGTGAAGGACCGGTGAAGGGAGGCAACGGGCTCGAGGGCAGCGCACAACAAATGTTCTCTGATTGCTCTGATCACTCTGGCTAACTTGACATGTGAAAATGACAGGTCAAACCGACCTATTTATAGAATTTAAAGGCATTAAATTCCCTCAATAAATGAGCGTATGGCGGCCAAGAAGTTGGTGAATTTTATGCCTTTTGGTCTCAAAAACACAGGGGCAACGTATCAGAGGGAAATGACGGTCATCTTCCATGACCTCATACATATCATCATGGAGGATTATGTCGACGACCTATTAGGGAAATCCATAACACGTGCAGAACATCCTGCAATCTTGAAAAAGATATTTGAGCGGTTAGAGCATTACAAGTTGCGGCTAAATCCAAAAAAGTGTGTCTTTGGGTGCACGTCAGGAAAGTTGCTGGGTTTCATAGTCTCCCGCAGGGGCATTGAGGTTGATCCCGCCAAGGTAAAGGCTATCCTGGACATGCCACCTCCACACAATCTGAAACAGTTAAGAAGCCTCCAGGGGAAGATGCAGTCCATCCGTCGATTCATAGCCCAGCTGGCAGATAAGTGTCAGCCATTCACTCATCTTCTGAAAAAAGATTCCACCTTCCGATGGAACCAGCAGTGTCAAATGGGTTTCGATAAAATTAAGGAATATTTAGCTCATCCCCCGATCTTGATGCCACCTATTCCAGGCAAACCCCTCCTGCTTTACATCTCCGCCACTTCAGTCGTGCTGGGGGCATTGTTGGCACAACATGATGAGTCATCGAAAGAGAGGGAAATCTACTACATCAGTCGAACATTGGTCGGCTACGAGTTAAACTACTCCCCCATGGAAAAAGCTTGCCTTGCACTCGTCTTCAGTACACAAAAATTCTGACATTACATGCTCAGCCATCCAGTTAAATTAATTGCCAAAATCGATCCATTGAAGTATTTGTTATCGAGAACCACTCTGACTGGCCGCATGGCCAAGTGGGTCATGCTCCTAAGTGAATTCGACATAGAATATGTGGACCGCAAGGCTATTAAAGGACATATAATTGTAGATCAGTTAGTAGAAGCCCCTTTAGTTGATACTCATCTATTGATCACAGAATTCCCTGATGAAGAAGTCTTCTCCGTTGATGAGACGCCCATGTGGACACTGTATTTTGATGGATCATATACACACAATGGATCGGGGGTAGGAATTTTATTAGTTACCCCTCAAGGTGACTACATTCCAAAGTCATTCAGGATAGCATTCCCATGTACCAACAATATGGTAGAATACGAAGCTCTCCTCACCGACCTCAGAATTGCAAAGCAGTGGCACATAACTCATTTGAAAGTCTTTGGTGATTCTTTGCTAGTCATTAGACAAGTTAATGATGAGTTCCTAACCAAGGATGATAAGCTGTTACCCTACAAGCACATGGTGGATGATTTCAAGAAATATTTTGCCTCTATACAATTTGAACAGATTCCCAGGGTACGAAACAAAGCAGCTGATGTGATGGCCACTATTGGTTCCCTGCTTGACATGCCTAAAGACTGTACAGAATATGAGTTCCTTGTGGAACAATTTTTAATCCCAGCATATGATATCCCTGAGACTGACATGGTGTGCGACATTGTGGGTCCCACTTCCCCATGGTACCAAGACATCTACACCTACCTTCATGATAATATTATACCCCCGGATCTTACACGTAATCAACGCAAATCCTTCATCCATCGTTCTTCTCGATACATTATCATCGGTGATACACTCTATCGTCACGGGTATGATGGAATCCTCCTTAGATGTCTGAATGAGACCGAAGCCCATGCTACACTAACGAAAGTACATGGGGGTGTTTGTGGAGCTCATTCAAATGGTATGGCTCTTGCCAAAAGGATCCTACGAGCTGGATATTATTGGCCTACCTTGGAACACAATGCTTGTGAGTTTGTAAAGAAGTGTCTTCCATGCCAACAACATGCAGATTTAATTCACGCCCCAGCGCAAGATCTTCAGCCTCTCCTGGCACCATGGTCATTTTCTTAATGGGGTTTCGACTTGATTGGAAAGATTTATCCACCATAATCCGATGGCCATACATTCATAATTACCACCACTGAGTACTTCACCAAGTGGGTGGAGGCAATGCCCCTTTCACAAATCACCGATACTCAGATTTCCAAATTCATCATTTACCATATTCTCTGTAGATATGGTATCTCATCCACCATCCTCTCTGATAACGGAAAACCCTTCAAAAACCAAGCCATGAAACACCTCTGTGATACCTTCCATATCTAACATCGTTGGTCAACGCCTTATTACCCCCAGGGTAATGGTCAAAGAGAAGCAACCAACAAAACCCTTGTCCGTATCCTCAAAAAGGTTGTCAATAACAGTGGACGAGATTGGCACCTCCATATTCATCCTGCCCTCTGGGCATATCACACATCCATCCACACCCTGACAGGCGCCACCCCCTACTCTTTAGTGTATGGTGCTGAAGTCGTCTTGCCAAACGAAGTTGAACTCCCATCATTGAGGATTTCTCTGAAGAATCTTATCAGCGAAGAAGATGCTCGAGTTGCACGGCTTGCACAGCTGGAATTACTGGATGAACGAAAAATAAAAGTCTATGATCATCTGCAAGCATACCAAAATTGCCTCAAAAGTAATTACAATAAGAAGGTTCATCCTCGACAATTCCAGGTAGGCGAGCTTGTTCTTAAGGAGAACCAACGCACTCAACAAGACCAGGACAAGAAAGGAAAATTTGAGGCAAACTAGTTGGGACCTTATATCATAGCCGCTAAATATGGATCTGGGGCATACATGTTGACTACTCTTGAAGGAGAACCCCTTGACAAACCCATCAATATCATGCATCTAAAGAAGTTCTACACCTAAATCCGCTCGGTAACCCCACCTTGTCAAAAAAGTCAAAAAAGTCAAAAAAAAAAGTCAAAAAAAGGAAAACAAAAATCAAAAATCAATCAAAAATAGTAAAGAGAAATAAGTTCGTCCTATGGTGAAAACCACCTCTTGGTGGCGCCTTGGATAGGTATGGATGGTGAGAACCTGGTAATAGGCGTCATCCGTAGAGGGCTTAATCATTATCTACCTGACATCCTAGTTATTTTATGCTTTAATCCACACTATTGCCCTCACCCATCTCATTCTAGGTCGCTTGGTATATATTGATTGAGCATTGGACGATCCATCTAGCCTATCCCCCATCCTGAGCTTTTCAGTATCCCACTTTGAGCTTACATTGTCCATTCCCTTTGACGATCGGTCTATGTCATCATGTAGGATCATCCAAAGTGTTGGTCTTCACCTAGATCCCATCCTGTCGCGTCTGTCAGTCGAACTACGTTGCCCCTGCGCTGTCACGTAGGCAAGGTTGATCATTTGATTCATCCCCCGGGGCATTTGTCCGTCATCATTGGTCACCATTTGTCTTCTTTTCGCTTTATCCATGGTATTTTATGGAACTACGAGGGCTCTGCACTTTTACGTAGGCAAGGCTAATCTATGATCGGCCCCCGAGCCCCTAGGTTTGTAGGTTGTGTCGGTCTTTTGTGCTTCGTCATCAAGTTATGCCCGCATCTAACTGGTTCTTAATAAAAAAAATTCCCTCGTTTTACAAGATCTTGTCCCTGGGTAACATCCCGCGTCAACTAGGTCATTCTAATTTAGCATCCATCTTTGGTCTCAATAGGATGAACCCTTCCTAGCAGACCTCGTCAATCCCATCCATCACCTTGATCCTATGGCAAATGACCTGTTGTCTTGATTGTGATCTCTTGATGCTTTTGAATTTTGTTTATCATTTAGGTTCCCTCCCATCACTTGTCAAGGTCGTCTTGGTCCACCATACCATGGCGTGCCTTGACTTGCTGACATGGGGGCATACCTTGATCATTTGTTTTGACTGCTGTCTTCTTGGTTTTCCCTTGTAAGACCCACTGAGATCTCTAAGGTCTTGTGTTACGCTGGGATGACTTTGTGTGTTTGTGGTTATCTCAACACCAGGCCCGACCGAGGTCATCGTGACTTCGGGGTGTTGGGATAACCTTCTTGTTTGCTGTGTTTGTTTCATGCATAGAATACCCATTCGCCTTGATCTTCCATATCAAGGTACTTGGTATCCAACGCTATAGTAAAAATCAATGCTCCAAAGATTGCAAAATCTCATTTTCACTGCGTTTTCATCACTTTGCATGCACCCTTCATTTCCATCATGACCATCACCATGACTTATGATTTCGGTTGTGCAAGTACTCTCGTTCTTTTTCCTCTTAAGTCCTCTTCCTCTCATGATATTAATGGTTTTTTTGGAAAATGCACTCTTCCATATGCCTATCGCTTATCTGCATTCTCATAACGGTCTTTATTGACACTTAGGTGCATTATAAACATTTACCTTTCATTCCACATAAACATGTGCATCCATACATCATAAATCATATAAACATGCATAAATCGTCCATCCACATGTGCATCCATAAATCATAAATCATATAAACATGCATAAATCATCCATCCACATGTGCATCTATAAATCATAAATCATATAAACATGCATAAATCGTCCATCCACATGTGCATCCATAAATCATAAATCATATAAACATGCAAAAATCGTCCATCCACATGTGCATCCATAAATCATAAATCATATAAGCATGCATAAATCGTCCATCCACATGTGCATCCATAAATCATAAATCATATAAACATGCATAAATCGTCCATCCACACGTACATCCATAAATCATAAATCATAGAAGCATTTACATAAATCATAAACATGTGCATCCATACATCATAAACCATACATAATTATCCATTTTCATAAACAACTGTGCATCCATCATCATAATCATAATAACATACATGTGCATCCATACATCATAATCATAAAAGTATACATAAATCATCCATCCACATGAACATGTGCATCCATAAAACTTAATCATAAAACATAGACCATCCATCCATATAAACATGTGTATATATATGCAACCACATCATAAATCATCACATATAGCCGCATAAAAGAAATATCATGCCTAGTGTCAATAAAGGCCATCGCATAATCAAAATAATAAACATCCTATCATAATACAATACATCCCCATCATATATATCGCCTAATAAGATACAAAATCCAGAGATGTAGATCACCTCTGACCTCTGGCGACATGAACAAACCATCCATCCTGTATCTGCCAAAAACAACCAATATCCTGCATCTGCCCGCTCTACTGCGAGCTACCCACATCTGATCTCTGCGGAGAATCAGGTACTGGCCCTCTGTGCACTAGAGTCCCCTGGTACTCACGGGTGGGAGTCCCCTGGTAACCACCATATGGAGACGGAGTCCGCCGATAGTCGATGAATCCCTTGGTGTGTGTCCCTAATGACTGGGACGGCCCTGGTGGCTATGGAGCCTGACTGATGTAGCGCGCTGTGCGCTATGCTAGATCCGGAACCACCTGCTCATATACACCCCTCCAATAGCTCACCTGCTGCATGAACTCATCCCTCTTCCTGACTATCAGTCTCGTGGCATTCCGCTCATGCCTATACCGATCTCGATCTGCACTGATAGCCCGCCGCTCCTGTACCCAGGCCTCCTGAGCTAGTATCAACTGTTGTATCTGCTCTGAGCCTCTATCCCTCTCCGCCTGCAACGCCTGTAACTACGTGTGTAGCTCCTGAACATCTGTCCCTGACCCTCCCCCCTCAACCAACCCCCCTCAACTGAGCATGCTGCATCCCTCTCGCCCAGTGTCTGCATCCGTAACTTTGCATCCCTCTCCCTCTATGTAGCGCATCCAGTAACTGCGCATCCTCTCCTCTGTGTGACGTACGATCCCCTTTGCATGTTGTCGTCGTCCTCTTGCCAGGACAGATGTCGATCGTAGATCAGGAATATCGTTGCCCAGGCTGGATGCCGTGGATCGTTGTTGCGGTAATATCTCTGGTGTTATATACTTCTCGTTGCGCGCATATATCACTCGTACTTTCTGCACCGGATACTCTTTTTGTTACGTCCCTCCGCATCGGCACTCCCGCGTTACTCCGGCATTACGTCTCGTGCGTATCCCCGCTATTAAACGGCCGATCGCAGTTTCGATTTGGTCGGCTTCTTTTATCTTTGCGTCCGTTGCGATCACGGTCACACTGGTGGAATGACCTGTTGCGTCTTGCCAGACCAGATCCATCCGTCTCACTCCATTTCCACCTGTCCTCTCCACCATTAACCTCCTCCATGCTCTCATCTCTCTCTCTCACCAGTCTCCTCTCCTGCTCTGATACTAGCCTAACCAGCTCCGTGTAGTCTCTCTCACCCTGAGGAAATCGGGCCCGCCACTCATCCCTCTCTGCCTCTACTCCGATCCGCTCTACCTCTATCTCCCGCACTTGCTGCTCGCTCTGTCACAGTCTCTCCACTGTCTCTCTCAGTACCGCCCCCGGATCCTCCCCTGTGGGTGGTGCTGCTGCTAGCGGTGCTGCATTGTGCACATCTGAATCAACCTCCATCTCTCATGGATGGTACCCCTCACTCTCGACTGATAGCTTCATCTCATCCCCTTTGTCCTCCATCCACCCCTCCCCTCCATCCTTCCCTGTCCATCCTCTCTGAATCCGTCCATTCTCCCCCCCTCCCCTCCCCTCCCCCCCACCTCCATCCTCCTCTTCCATTCCATCCATCCTCCATTGTCCATTTGTCCATCCAACCTCCCCCATTCCTTCATCTTCCTCCTCAGTCTCGACCCCTCCTCTGTCGACCCCACCCTCCGGACTCTCGGCCTCCCTCTCCACCACACTCGGCCCCTCATCCTTTTACCACCTCCTCCAACCTCATCCCTTAGCCACCTCCCTCGACCCCTCAACCCCTCCCCCCTCTGCTCTGTCTGCTCCCCGACCCCTCCGCTGTCGTCTCCTCCTCTGACTGCCTATCACCTGCTCCTATGCCCCTCGTCCTCCTCTATGTCCTCTCGGCGGTCTTTGCAGACTAAATGCTCCCAATTACCTCTCATCCTCTGACCCAAATCCTCGTGCCTCCTCAATCGACATAGCTGGTGTAATATGCTCCAGCGGATGTCGCCTGAACCACTCATCATATCGCTCTGTCGTCCCTGCGTCTCACGACCCCTCTCGCTTATCAGGATAGAGCCTGAACACCAGTCTCTCAATATCACTCCATACGCTGCGCAGATTCAACACTGCTCCCCATGGCCGCTCCCGCGTCTGTCATGCAAATGTCACTCAGCCTGCCAGAATATCCTGTCTCACTCCAAACTACCTTGTCACCCGATCTAGTCGGTGCAACTCCACTACTCGTGGCCTGCTCCCAATCATGTAACATCGCGTAAAGAAGTAACCACTATGCAACCCCTCCTCCCTCGACCACCCCCTGAATCGCCGCATCATGTATGGCCTCCACACTATATCCACTGCCCGCACCTCATCAAACTGTCTCCTCCACACGTCTACCTCCTGCATCTCTCGATACCGCAGTAGCATCCCTGCCTCTGCTCCCCACCACCACACTATGGGCTCCCTGTCATCATGCTCACCCACTCTCGCTATAATCGGCCTGGTCACATAGATATGCTCCCAGGCCCACACCTGTAGTAGTGTGGCGTTTGTCACACTCAACTGTTTCCTGTAACAAATCACATGCATGTCTCGATACAACTGCGCCAACATGCACGTCCCCCACGCGAACTATCCCTCTCAGCCCTCGATGATGTGACGAATCACCTCGACCATCCTCATGTGAAGAAACTGACCACTCCAGTCTGGTAGAAGTATACCACTAATCAACCCTGCCAAGTACAGTGATAGTACTGGTACCCTGCATGCCACCATCCTATCCACATCCAACTGACTCCGCTGCACCGGTAGCTCGTCACTACCAAAAACAATGCGCATAAACTCATCCAACGCCTCACCCTCTGACCACCACTCACTAATCGGGAGCCCTGATATCGGGAGCTTCAGGATTTGCCATACATCCTCCAGTGTCACCGTCATCTCCCATGTCAGTAGGTGAAAGGTCGACGTCGCCAAATCCCACTGCTCTATCAGCGCTGTCAGCGTGGCCCCATGGGCCTTGATCGTGGGATATGCCATCATATGCAGTAGTCCTACCTCCGCTAGTCTCTGGTGATCCTCCCTGGTCATCCTCGCTATGCATCTCCTCAACACCTCTGATCGTCTCTCTCGCATCCGCAAAATGCCCGTTTTCTACATAAACACAATAAAATTTCTATCATTTTTCAAAATTTCTCTTCGTCATTTTCGGGTTTTCCCCTCTTCCCCTCTGTTTCCCTCGTCCCCTTCCTCCCTTCGCTCCCAGCGGTCTCGCCCGGTCGGAAGACCCGCGCCCGCAGTGGCAGATCCGCCCCGCCGTAGTGGACCCGCCACTGCGGTGGCAGACTCTCCCCCGCGGCGAGGGCCCGCCTCTGCGGTGGCGAACCCGCCACAGCGGCGGTGGACCCGCCACAGCGGCGGCAGACCTGTCCGCCCGCGGCGGTGGACTCACCCACGTGGCGGCTGCCTCCTTCCCCCCCCCACGCAGATTTTGAGGCATCAGTTAATTTCGCCTCTTACCCATTTTTCGTCCCGCCTTCCCGAACAAAACCCAAGTTTTTGTTTTTCCAAAACATTTGCATAAATGACTCAAAATAAAAAAGTTAAGTTTTGGGCTAACCTGGCATGGTACGACACGGTGGGTGAAGAATATCCGCCTCTCGTCCGCCCGATGAATGATGTCACTATCATACTCCGGCATTGTGCCCGATCTCGCTCGCCTCCTCTTCTTCCTCTCCTCCTTCTCCACACTTGCCAGCTATCACAATGAGCACAAGGTAATTCTAGAATTACCTTTTATTCTTTCTTCCCTTTTCAAATAAAAAGGTCTTTTTTCCTTTTATTTACCACAAATTCCTCTAACTAATTCAGCCAGCCTCTTTCTTCCCGGGGCCGCCATTCACACACTATTTACCCGATTGACTCCGTTTAAGCGCCATTCTTCTCATTTTTCCGTGCTCTTTCCAACAACATATACCACTCCTTACTTTCGAGAAGTTGACCAGGACCCTTTTTTCCTCCCCCGTCCGCCTTCTTGAGGGGGCATACCCTACCATCCTCTCCTAACCCGTCGCTCTAGGCCTACCTTCGCTGGACTGGGGCATCCTCTCCACATTCCCTCCATTTGAGGCAGCTCGCACACATTCCCCCATGCTGGGGCACCCCTTTTCTAATTTCTTCCTCTATAGAGTCATCTGCATTCTGTTTTTCTTCGAAACCCTATTATCCTAATAGTATTTCGAAGAGGGGCAAAATGTAGACATCTAATTTGACCACTTCCATATAATCAAATACGTCTCCTTATTCATCTAGCTACTTATCCCCTCTTTTAATATTAATTAAATCATTTGTTTAATTAATACCTTGCATCTTACATAAAGTCCATAAAGTATTTAATTTAATAAATACTTTACCCCTCTTCCTCCTCTAAATTAAGTAAATACACCATTTTATTTAATTTAGTCATATTCCCCTTTTGGAATTAAAATTCATTTTTTTTAATTCCTCTTTCCTCTCTCATTGTCACATCCTTCAACTTTTGCAAGTTGGTCTCTAATCCATCTTAATTTCTTCTTCTTTTAATTAACTATGGTTAGCATGTGCACACCCTTAATCATCATTAGGGTCACATCCTCCATAATCTCCCACTTGCTTCTAATAAGTTATTAGTTCATCTAATTAAGTACTTGCACAACCTTAATCATATGGTTAGTCCAGCCTAATCCTCTTCCCATTTATGGCATGTGTCCTTAAGTCAACCTTATTAAAGGCTTTCTCCTTTTGGGCAAGGCATTCCACTTCCCCATGTGAATTTTTAATTCACCTTTTAATCCCCCAATGCACTCAAAAGAAATTTTTAATTCCTTCACCTTTTCCCACATGTCCTCTCTTCATTCTTTATTCTTTCTCATCTCCCCATGAGGATATTTGAGGAATTTTTAATTCCCCACATGTCCTCTCACCCATGTGGGGACAAGGACCTCCTTTATGAGGAGATCTTGTCCAATCCCAAGGTACTTTGTACCCCCCTCCATGTCATATCCTATCCTTCCACCTCATGTCCACTTCACCTTTTAGGGCTATATCACATGCCACATGTCAAGATGTGAGGGCTTGTGAGTTCTCAACTCACCTTAGCCCTACATCTTGATCATTGGTGGCTCAATCTTGGCCATCCATTTCTTCTAGGAATTCTCAAAATTCCTATAAATACCCCCTATTTTCTCTCATTTTGAGGGAGATCATTTTGCTAGCCAAACTCTTGCAATTTTATTTCTCAATCTATACTTAGTCATTTTCATGTTTTCATCCATTTCCATCCATCTTCACATCATCTAGTTTGCATATCTTGCCATCCAAGGAGCATACACATCCAAAATCAAAGGGCCAACCAAAGGATTGATTCGAGACAAGGTATAATGTTCCATTTGTTGTTTTTATCTTGTGTTGATTCCAACTTAGGCTAATATTGAGGTGTAGGTTGTTTTGGTGTTTATTTGCACTCTTTAGTTTGCTGCTCGTTTTCTAACGCATATATTCGACCTATCACACAAACAACTCCTCCTCTATGAAGGAATAAAAGGTTATCTTTAGGGGCTAATGAAACCAAACCTCAAGACATAGGAAATACTTTAAAAATGAAGAAGGCCAGGACTCCAATAAAGGTGGTAGAAATTGATAGTCCACCTGATAATGAGGAAATAAATGAAACAAAAAAGCAAGGGGATCAACTTCCTAGGGAAAAGGATAAGGAAACCCTATCACTCGAAGAACAAGAAGGGGAGAAAATACAATCGCCACATTCAGAGCAGAATGAAGATGAACCTGTGGGGGGATTCTCTCCTTTTCTTGACAAAGTGGGGAGCATACCAGAAGTTGAAGAAAATGTACATCATATTAATGAGGAAATAGAAGAAGTGCCTTACTCATCTTTTCCTGAGAACACTAAGGCAGAAAATGTACCTCATGTTGATGAAGAAGTGGAAGAAGTGCTTCACTCATCCCTTCCTAAGGACACTAAGGAGGAAAATGTGCCTCATCCTGATGAGGAAATTCCTCATTCATCTTTCTCTATGGACACAGGGGATAACTAATCTATTCAGAGAAATGAGGAATTAGAAAAGTTAAAGGCATAAATTGTGGGATTGAGAACTAGGCTATAGGATGACGAAGCAAAAATCAACTAGCAAAAAGAAGAGATTGAGGTACAAATTTCCATTGTAAATAAAAGGGACCAAGAAGTTGCAAAATTGACAACACAAATGGAGGAAAAAAACAAGCTCATTGAACAGCTGTAATACCAAATTCAGCAATGGAATCAACAAGATAAGCCGCACAAGGTTGCTTTGTTTGACAAGGACAAACATATTCAAGACTTTAAAAGTAATTTTATGCAATTATTTAGTGCTTTTGAACAAGAGAGGAGTAGATAGGAAATTGAGCTAAATGCTTCTATGAGTAAAATTGTGGAGCTAGAACAAAATTTGTAGGAGAGTGACACTCAACCAATCATGGAATCAAAGGGGACACAAAATGAACCTATTGTTATAGATTGTTTCCAGGTACGCATTCCTCCAATATTAATGAAATGGATAGAGCATTGCTATATTTTAAAGGATTTGGAATTTGAGAATAATAGGTTGAAGATGGAATTGGTAATGCTAAAAGAATCCTTTCATCAGGCATATAGGGGTAAACAGGATGCTTGTGAAATTGGTGAGCTACTATTAGCTTGTAGAAGACCATCTAGGTTGTACTCCATATTTCTTAATGAGTAGCTTTTAAGATGGAAATTGCAAAGTATTCACCAAAACCAACCACATGATCCTGATGACAAGGAATTTGTAAAAATATTTGTTTAGTCACTCCCTTAATAGAAAAATTTGTTGTGTGAGTTCTTTGTTCATAATTTTCTCCTAGAAAGATATATAGATTTATTTATTAACTTCTTTGTGGGAGAAGTAGAATTGAGATCATTGATGTCCACCATGAAAAATCAACTTCACTAGCAAGATAGATCAAGGGAATATGCACAGGCAGAAAAGATTGTGGGGTTGCAAATGAGGTATCCTCATAGGAAGCCTTTCTCTTTCAAGGCAAAATTTTTGGGTGTCAAGCTTAAAAAGGAAGTACAAGTCAAATAAATTAACAACCTCTGGCTGTGTCATGATCACTTTCAAGAACAAGGGCCACAATTAATAGGACCAACATGGCATGCATGTGAAGAGTGGTATACCACTCTTCCTATGCATCTCAAGAAAAGGGAAATAATTTCACCCCTTAATATTAGATGATCCTACGGAAGAGCAGCAGCTTTGGCCAAAATTCTTGAAGAATTGAAGATTAATTGGATTGGTATGAGGTTCAGGCCCCCCTTGCTTCTTTCACCACCTCCTTCAATATATACCAATCTGGACCAAAGTGAGGATAGTTTTTCCAGGTGGAAACAAAGAGTCACTTTTCATCAGGGATTCTTGAGGAACCCAGACCCAGATGATTTGTATGATCTTAGTGCCAAGTATGAGGAGATGAATAGGAGGAATGAAGGACAGGGGGCACACTAGAGAGCAGGAGGACTTGCTCGGGCTTAGGAAGGGGAGTAAATGATGAGGTAAAAATAACCTCATCAACATAATGGGCTCAATATGAAAATCTAAACCTTTCAACCCAAATTACCCTGCCAATTGATTACCTTTAGCAAAAAAAATTGCTCTCTTTTTATGAATAAGTGTGCAAACTTTACTTCTTGAAGTTAGGCGAATTAAGCTTAATTATGTTGATTTAATGGTTGTCTTTGAGCATTTTACAGGTCAACTTCCACTCCCAATTACCACTCCAGTCAAAAGAGGAAATGAACGCAAATCTTAATACTTTTGAAAACAAGTGAGCGAGCGCCAAAATTTCAGGAGCACATGTTATGGGTCGATTCTTCATAGTTCTATTATTTTTCAGTTTCAAAAACTTTATGGCTCATGCGAGCCTCTTTGATATTG
>VDFB02298931.1:0-15406 GCA_007258455.2 Sequoia sempervirens | reverse complement strand
CATAGGAAATACTTTAAAAATGAAGAAGGCCAGGACTCCAATAAAGGTGGTAGAAATTGATAGTCCACCTGATAATGAGGAAATAAATGAAACAAAAAAGCAAGGGGATCAACTTCCTAGGGAAAAGGATAAGGAAACCCTATCACTCGAAGAACAAGAAGGGGAGAAAATACAATCGCCACATTCAGAGCAGAATGAAGATGAACCTGTGGGGGGATTCTCTCCTTTTCTTGACAAAGTGGGGAGCATACCAGAAGTTGAAGAAAATGTACATCATATTAATGAGGAAATAGAAGAAGTGCCTTACTCATCTTTTCCTGAGAACACTAAGGCAGAAAATGTACCTCATGTTGATGAAGAAGTGGAAGAAGTGCTTCACTCATCCCTTCCTAAGGACACTAAGGAGGAAAATGTGCCTCATCCTGATGAGGAAATTCCTCATTCATCTTTCTCTATGGACACAGGGGATAACTAATCTATTCAGAGAAATGAGGAATTAGAAAAGTTAAAGGCAGAAATTGTGGGATTGAGAACTAGGCTATAGGATGACGAAGCAAAAATCAACTAGCAAAAAGAAGAGATTGAGGTACAAATTTCCATTGTAAATAAAAGGGACCAAGAAGTTGCAAAATTGACAACACAAATGGAGGAAAAAAACAAGCTCATTGAACAACTGTAATAACAAATTCAGCAATGGAATCAACAAGATAAGCCGCACAAGGTTGCTTTGTTTGACAAGGACAAACATATTCAAGACTTTAAAAGTAATTTTATGCAATTATTTAGTGCTTTTGAACAAGAGAGGAGTAGATAGGAAATTGAGCTAAATGCTTCTATGAGTAAAATTGTGGAGCTAGAACAAAATTTGTAGGAGAGTGACACTCAACCAATCATGGAATCAAAGGGGACACAAAATGAACCTATTGTTATAGATTGTTTCCAGGTACGCATTCCTCCAATATTAATGAAATGGATAGAGCATTGCTATATTTTAAAGGATTTGGAATTTGAGAATAATAGGTTGAAGATGGAATTGGTAATGCTAAAAGAATCCTTTCATCAGGCATATAGGGGTAAACAGGATGCTTGTGAAATTGGTGAGCTACTATTAGCTTGTAGAAGACCATCTAGGTTGTACTCCATATTTCTTAATGAGTAGCTTTTAAGATGGAAATTGCAAAGTATTCACCAAAACCAACCACATGATCCTGATGACAAGGAATTTGTAAAAATATTTGTTTAGTCACTCCCTTAATAGAAAAATTTGTTGTGTGAGTTCTTTGTTCATAATTTTCTCCTAGAAAGATATATAGATTTATTTATTAACTTCTTTGTGGGAGAAGTAGAATTGAGATCATTGATGTCCACCATGAAAAATCAACTTCACTAGCAAGATAGATCAAGGGAATATGCACAGGCATAAAAGATTGTGGGGTTGCAAATGAGGTATCCTCATAGGAAGCCTTTCTCTTTCAAGGCAAAATTTTTGGGTGTCAAGCTTAAAAAGGAAGTACAAGTCAAATACAATAACAACCTCTGGCTGTGTCATGATCACTTTCAGGAACAAGGGCCACAATTAATAGGACCAACATGGCATGCATGTGAAGAGTGGTATACCACTCTTCCTATGCATCTCAAGAAAAGGGAAATAATTTCACCCCTTAATATTAGATGATCCTACGGAAGAGCAGCAGCTTTGGCCAAAATTCTTGAAGAATTGAAGATTAATTGGATTGGTATGAGGTTCAGGCCCCCCTTGCTTCTTTCACCACCTCCTTCAATATATACCAATCTGGACCAAAGTGAGGATAGTTTTTCCAGGTGGAAACAAAGAGTCACTTTTCATCAGGGATTCTTGAGGAACCCAGACCCAGATGATTTGTATGATCTTAGTGCCAAGTATGAGGAGATGAATAGGAGGAATGAAGGACAGGGGGCACACCAGAGAGCAGGAGGACCTGCTCGGGCTTAGGAAGGGGAGTAAATGATGAGGTAAAAATAACCTCATCAACATAATGGGCTCAATATGAAAATCTAAACCTTTCAACCCAAATTACCCTGCCAATTGATTACCTTTAGCAAAAAAAATTGCTCTCTTTTTATGAATAAGTGTGCAAACTTTACTTCTTGAAGTTAGGCGAATTAAGCTTAATTATGTTGATTTAATGGTTGTCTTTGAGCATTTTACAGGTCAACTTCCACTCCCAATTACCACTCCAGTCAAAAGAGGAAATGAACGCAAATCTTAATACTTTTGAAAACAAGTGAGCGAGCGCCAAAATTTCAGGAGCACATGTTATGGGTCGATTCTTCATAGTTCTATTATTTTTCAGTTTCAAAAACTTTATGGCTCATGCGAGCCTCTTTGATATTGTATGTCATGGGATTTAAAGTCCATTTGTTTTTGGAAATCTGGTAAAAGACTCTATCAACTAGAAAGTAGGATTTTGTTAGTCATTTTCATATAAATATGTAATTGTTGAAAATGATGAATAAACAAAAGATTATCATTATGCTGCCAATATGTCTTTTGAGTAAAAACTACCATATGAATAAAAATGAATTTTCCCGCCACTCTTTGAATTACTGAGCAATGTGAATGAAGTCTTTGGAATGAAGTAACTTAGAGATTTCTAGTGCATGTAATCTGAGATAGTTGTAGATACACCAGAGAACTGGCCACTCGAGGGTTATAGATAGATAGATAATTATTCTACTTCTTATTCTATATTTTCTTTTAGTAGATAACAATTGAAATTGCAATTCATTTCCATGAGTATATGTTATGTTGTCAGTGTCAATCCTACAAGTTGTAGCTAAGTCTGTAGTTTATGAAATTAACATTTGAATGTCTGGAGCACCCTTCTTCAGTTGATTATGTTAAATCGTTTTATGTTAGCAGTTGGATTGTTATATTTTGCATTAGATAAATGTTTCCTAATTTCTTTACATGTTTTATTTCTTCAAAATTTATGCATTCTTTAGGCTTAGTCATTTCCATGCTTTCTAGTTTAGTGGTGATGCTTTTCAGATTTATAGTTTTCTATTTTCTAGTTTCAATCATTTTCCGCTTTCTAGATAGATGATTCATTTCTTTCAAGATTAGAGTCCCTTTAGCTTAGAACTTTATTCAGTTGGTTAATATTTAGGAAACCTCAGAGAGAGAAGTTGAGATGTTCTATTGCATATAGTGGACCAATTCTGGTCGATATTGATGTGTTTATTCACTAAAGTGTTAAGACCTAATGACAACCCCGACAAGCACCTTCTATGCTCGATACCACTTGATGCAAGAAAAGGAAGAAAACAACCAGCTTCAATCTCATTTAGCAAAAACTCAAAACATTCTTTGTTTGTTTTCTCATCACTAGATCACTTTTCCTTCCATTGAACACTTGATTCCATACTTTAAAACACCATTCAGAGTTCCAATATTTTACCAAGCCTTCAAAAACCTTAAGTGACATAAAAATAACTTATTACAACCAAATAAGGCTTCCTCAATATTGGACTTGTACCATTTCAAAAGTTCACAAGAGATCTTCACCAAACAATGACCATACAAGAGCTCAAATTTGAATTTCCAACCCTATTGACCCAAACAAGGTTTCTTAGGACCTTCAAACTCCTTAGAAGCTTTAATTCAAAAAAATAAAACCTTTATCAAGTTTTTCCATTCATATTTTCACCATTTCATCCTTGACTGTTCACATTCCTAGTAGCCCTTCAACATTAAACTGTCAGAAGTAACTCTTAACCCAGACCACCATTCATGATTGTAAAACACTTTTTAGACACCTATTTAAGAGTACTAAAACAAATCAAAATATCAACATAGGATACTTTGAGAAACAACTTCAAAAACATGACCGTCCAATTTGCAAGAAGGCCTAATTAGGCTTGATACAAACAGGGCTTATTGATTTAACTTCCCACAATCAATTCCTCTTAACCAACACTTGGAGAATTTTTAATTAGACTTTCTAAACCTTATTAAATCACAAAAATTTCATTACCATGTGTATTTTACCAAACCCTAGGTTATAACCCACTTAAAACTCTGTTTTACCAGTCCGTTCACAAATTACAGTTTGAAACTTCAATTTTTCCACACATCAGTCTTAATCATTTGATCCAAAACTCCAAAAATATTTTAAAAATGCTGCTAAGAATATTTCAACCAAATATGAGCATTTTCCAATGGCTAAAATGAGAAACAAAAAAATTATATGTTGTTTACCCTAACCAAGGTTTTGACAGTTTATTGAAAAATTGCAATATCTTTTTCAAATCTACACCAATCTACATGAAACAAAGATTGAAAGGAAGGTGATTGAAGGTTATTTCACTTAGAACCATTTATACATGCTTTTCTATCTGTACATATCCATACAATAACATAAAACATAAGAATTTTGTAGAAATACATAAAAACTGTGTTATTTCATTGATCAAAATCTTGTATTCAATCACCCACAAATATCCAAATGTACAATGGCCTTTTTAAAGGAATTTCAAACTAACTCATCAAATTCCAACTACTTTCTAATTTCCTATCAACGCCTAGAGCCAAAATGACCTTTAACATTCCAAGTTTACATCTTTTTGAAATTTTGCATTTTTGTATGACAACTTTTACATTTATTCAAATTTTGACATCAAACTTAAAACTTGACCTCCTAAGGACTTTAATCCATGGAAAATGACCCTTGAGCAATGTGAAACAACACAATTTTAAGATTTTCTTCCTATATCATGAAATGGTCAAGATGCTCCTACATCATTTTCCGAGCCAAATAAATTTTAAGTCCTCTTGAATTTGGAGTTGTCCACAAATCTTCACTCTTTGTATGCCCTACCACTGATTCACCTTGAAACTGCTCCTAAACACCTTCATTTTCACCTTAGTCTTGAACTTGTTCATGCAAATCAGCTTCCTATCTTGCTTACCCACTGAAATCAAATTCATTATGCTTTGGTGCATCTTAGTATCTTGTTTCTCCCTTTTGTCCTTTAATCTTCAATTTGTTCCATTTCCAAAGAATTAGCATAACAAAGAAATGACACATTATTTCAATCACAATACCTCCACCTATCTTCAATTCTTTGTAAATCTCCAAGACCAATTCTTCTTTGATCATTTCTTCATACAATCTCAACTCAATATCTTCATTTTCTGAAATCAGGTCCTTCATCACTATTTCTCCTTCATCTTTATGCTTGGGAATGACTGCAATGTCTTCATCCATGAACTCTCATTTTGCATCTTGAAACTCTTCTTCTTCTTTCTCTTTCATTTTCATTTTCCTTCTTCTTCTTTTTGCTATATTTTTGATGGGCCATTCAACTTTCCTTTTCACCACCAAATCCAACTTGTCATCTACTTAATCATCTATTCCATCTTCATCATAGACTCCTAGAACTCTACATCCAACCTTCTCATCTCTTGCTTTATTGCTGCTATCTCTCTGTCAAATTTTTCTTGCCTCTTTCTCTTCTTCCTTTTTTCCTCTTCCTACAAATTCCTTCTTAACACATCCATATTTTCTCTTCAAGAAATATTCTCCTTTCTTCACAACTTCTCTCAACTTTCTTTGCCTTCTCTTGGCAGCAACCAGTTCTTCTTAACCTGCACAACACCACAACACCCACAACTACAACCACAAACACTCTACCCAACACCTTATGTGCTCTAATACCACTTGATGCAAGCAAAGGAAGAAAACAACTAGGTTCAATTTCATTTAGAAAAAACTCAAAACATTCTTTGTTTGTTTTCTCATCACTAGATCACCTTTCCTTCCATTGAACACTTGATTCCATACTTTAAAACACCATTCACAGTTCCAATCTTTTACCAAGCCTTCAAATCACCTTAAGTGACATAAAAATAACTTATTACAGCCAAATAAGGCTTCCTCAAACTCCTTAGAAGCTTTAATTCAAACAAAACAAACCTTTATCAAGTCTTCCCATTCATATTTTCACCATTTCATCCTTGACTGTTCACATTCCTAGTAGCCCTTCAACATTAAACTGTCAAAAATAACTCTTAACCCATACCACCATTCATGACTGTAAAACACTTTTCAGACACCTATTTAAGAGTACTAAAACATATCAAAATATCAACATAGGTTACTTTGAGAAACAACTTCAAAAACATGATTGCCTATGTTGCAAGAAGGCCTAATTAGGCTTGATACAAACATGGCTTATTGATCTGACTATCCCCAAAATCAATTCCTCTTAACCAATGCTTGGAGGATGTTTAATTAGACTTTATAAAGCTTATTAAACCACAAAAATTCCATTACCATGTGTATTTTACCAAACCCTAGGTTATAACCCACTTAGAACTCTATTTTACCAATCTATGCACAAAT
Organism: Sequoia sempervirens; assembly: GCA_007258455.2. Lineage (NCBI taxonomy): Eukaryota > Viridiplantae > Streptophyta > Pinopsida > Cupressales > Cupressaceae > Sequoia > Sequoia sempervirens. The sequence goes on along the minus strand of VDFB02298931.1, from coordinate 9,020 downwards.
TACAGTTTGAAACTTTAATTTTTCCACACATCAGTCTTAATCATTTGATGCAAAAATCCAATAATATGAAAATATATGCTACTAAGAATATTTCCACTAGATATGAGAATTTTCCAATGGCTAAAATGAGGGAAACACAAAAATTATATGGTACTGTTTACCCTAACCAGGGTTTTGACAGTTTATTGAAAAATTGCAATATCTTTTTCAAATCTACACCAATCTACATGAAACAAAGACTTAAAGGAAGGTGATTGAAGGTTATTTCATTTACAACCATTTTGACATCCTATCTATACACAGTCGTATAATAACATAAAACATAAGAATTTTGTATAAATGCATAAAAATTGTGTTATTTCATTGATCAAAATCTTGTATTTAATCACCCACAAATATCCAAACGTACAATGGAATTTTTAAAGGAATTTCAAATTGACTCATCAAATTCCAACTAAATTCTAACTACCTATCAATGCCTAGAGCCAAAATGACCTTTCACATTCCAAGTTTACATCTTTTTGAAATTTTACATTTTTGTATGATAACTTTTACATTTATTCAAATTTTGACATCAAACTTGAAACTTGAGCTCCTAAGGACTTTAATACATGGAAAATGACCCTTGAGCAATGTGAAACAAGAAAATTTTAAGATTTGCTTCCTAGATCATGACCATTTCCACAAACTGATAATAAAATCCACAACCATTATAACAATTTTGATTGAATCGGTAAGAGAGAACATAGAAACAAGTCAATGCAATCGCACACATGAACACCAAGATTTTTACGTGGAAAATCCAAAATGGGAAAAAACACGATGAGGGTTAACTCACAATATATTTATTCAGATACAAAATATTATGGGGTTCATTGCCAGGACTCACTGTCCTTAAAAGGCTCACATCTTGATTACAAAAGATGGCTCACTGCCAAGATACAATGATAGTCTCTCACTGCCAAAAGAAAGAACTAATAGAATACACCTTCAATGTGTAGGGTTTAGTTCCACTGAAGCTCAGATATAAAGTACTACATCACTCAACAAATCTATACTACTGATAAAGCATTTAGTCTTTGATCTTTTCCTCTGTTCACTTGCTTGCACATACACTCACACTTTCCCTTCTTGCTCTCATGTGTATCACTTTATGAATAAGATATACAAGCATATCTTATTCATAAATTAGGTTGGCCTAATTGGATGAACAAAAAATAACCAAAACCTTTCTTCTTCGTCACCATATAGGATTTGAACACTTTCTCCATGTAGTACAATATGCCAAGTCGACTATTAGTCTTCATAACATATTGCATTTGTTGAGCCGACGAAGACTAAAACACAACTCTCTAAACCAACAAATAATCCTGAAAGCAAACACCTTCCAGATCTGAGAACACATTAATTTCCCATCATACTACTAGTAAAGAGACAATCAACCAAAATCGCAATGCAAGAATGTTCACCTTAGTAGAATGTGGATTCTCCCACACATTATACCTCACATAGAATAATAGGAGGATACAGAGTTAAACTTTGTCAGAGATAACTTTCTGTTCATAGCAAAAGACATCTCAAGATCTAGAAAGTAGTTTGAATGAGTCAATAAAACATTGTTAAGTGATTAGAGTCATATCAAATCTTGCGATGAGTTCTAGACTCAAATACCAACATACTGATTCATCACAAAGGAGTATCACCGGTAGAGAACAACTTCCGGAAACCCAATAAAACTTCTCATATAGTTATCACCATGTAGTTATTACCATATTGACATCAATGACAACATAGGAACAACTAGCACAACCATCCATACTTCATGTTCATTTTGCAAAGCTTCCAACACTTCAAACCTTCTCTGAAAGCATGTATAGAGAGAAACCCTTGTAAATACCTAGAAAACTAGAATATAAAGATGAAGCGAGAAGAAGATGGGAAGTAGCTACAAAAATATGGAAACATCTTGGACCCTTTATTTACAACTATAAATTTCATATTCTCATGGATTCTTTGATCTTCTCACTTTTTACTAATTATAGATGAGAATGGATGTAGTTCCCTTCAACAATTCCTTACAAATAAATCCCATATGCAAAATCCTCCTATAAAAGGTGGAAAATAATTATTTAGCTTTCAATTTCTTAGGGAAATAGTATTTACCATTTTTCCTTTATTAATAGATCTCTTGATAGTATAAAAAATCACATCATCTCTAAGAGACTACCATAGTCAAACAATAGATGCAAGAAACCTTTTTTTTTATCACTCCTATGTCATAGCTCTTGTTTATTCCTCTCTTTAAGTTGGATACATGACAATCTTAGAGTCCTTTTTGGTTTGGGTTGAGTAGGAGGAAGATATTTCCATTTTGACCTATATTAACACTTGACATATTCCATATAATATTTTTGGCATAAGCACTTTTCTATTTTTCATGCCTTTATAATCTTGTAGAAATTTGATAGAAATTTTTAAAATTTTGATAATTTAAAGGTTATAGGAATTTTCTAGCCTCTAATTCTTTACTCTACTCCACTTTGTTATAAATTTAGAGGTTATAGGAACTTGATAACCTTTAACACCCTCTCTTGACTATAATTTGGCTAACTATCAAACCTTGTCAACATTTTTAAGAGTTGTGGATCTTTGTAATTTTCCAACAACCACTTTATTTTTCTTCGTTGCATAGGGATTTGTTAGGACTTCAAAGGTTCCATAAATTTGTAAACCTTTAACATTATTTTTTTGGGATTCAAAGGTTATATTAACTAAAGAACCTTTAATATTCACTTGTCGACCCATTAGACAATTAAAGAACTTGAGAAATTACCATCACAACATTTATAAAGGCAACCAAATCTCAGATCTTGAAAAAAGTGTAAGGATATGATATCAAGGATTAAGGATTGGGAAAATGTGGAGGTCCTTGTATCTCTAAGTTAAAAATATAGCATAATGAAAGGGATCAAGAATCAAGGATTGGGGATACTCCTTGAAACATAAGAGAATGGGTTCACCAATATAAAGGGGATATGATGCACCTATCTTCCTTAGTTCATTAGAAAAAAAAGATCCCTTAGGACAAGATTGACTTTCAAACCTTGGGTGAGTCAATCCTGATGGAGATCTATTATTTTCCTTATGATTGAGGATTGGGTAAATCGACATGAAATGCACTTTTGGGAGATAAATGAAAAATACCAAATGAATGCAATAATGCAATGTAACACATGAAACATCAAATTTAAACCTTAATATGATAGAATCCAAAAAATTCTAGTAGATCTGAGAAGGATGTGATTTTATGCACTTTTCATAAAAGCTTGTGTTGGGTGTCCTCTTGGGACTCATTCACCCAAGGGCGAATGGGTCTTGCTACAAGGGTTCAAAATCTGCTTTTACAACCCTCTGCTCCTAGGTCTACACTCCTAATTCCTCTAGGTTTCACATTTGGAAATTTAGAATTAAATTCTTAAAGTGAGTTTTTATGGCTTGATGACAATGTTGAAAACTTTGACAACTTTGCAAAATTGCACTTTTGGTGAGTCTTCAATCCTTCTTCAACCTAATATCTGCAACACACACAAGAGGGATTTTTTTTTTTTTGTGAAAGGGGGTTTTCCTTAGTCAAACCACGTTTTGGTAATTAAATCTTGAAATGAAATGAAACATGAAAGAAAGGAATTATGAATGAACAATTGCTATGTTGTAACTCACCAAACCCTTGAATCTTACATGAATGGCTTGATTGGATGTTGATATTGATGTTTGAAATTTGACTTGAATTCTTGAAACCCACATCACAATATTATCTCCAAAAACATGCATGAATGAAGATAAGTTTGACATGATGCTTGAGATCTTGAATGCTACAACAAATGATTGAAAAATATGCTCTTGAACACCTTTTGACAATAATATTTTCTCTTGTAAAGTTCACCTCTTGGTAGATATATTTGAATTCACAAAAAGACCTTGTATTTATAGATAATTTTCTAATTTCCCAAAAATTAAGCATTACAAACTAACATTTGAAATTTGAATTTGGATCATGAAAAGGATGCCAAAATAATATTAAAATTTTTAATTTAACAACTAAAGGGGACCCATTTTCCCAAGGGCGAATTGGCCCTAACCTAAATTTCTAGGACCTATTCATTTCGAGGTGTTAAAAAGGATAATTACATTAATTAAATATTGATTTCCCTTTCAGAAATTGTAACTAATTAGGCTTGTAGATGCGTAATTTGGCCAATTAGAGGCTTAATTAAGTCCAATTTATTAAGGGGACCAAACATGGTGTGAAAATGTAAAGGAGTACATTTTTTGACACTACATTTAGCCCCCACTTTAGTGAGAGGATTGGCCCTACGTCAAACTCACACTAAAGTAGACAAACAAGCATCAAGAGAGGTCAAATTGTACAACTATTGGAAAGGTAAGACAACAAATGTCAAGGAGGATGATCAATCCCCCAAGGTCTAAGATCTCATAGTAAACCAACAAAGGCACAAAGAGACACATGCCTATGTTAAATATACAACAACAAGACAAGATACACAAGCATACAATGCCAAAATTGATGAGAACATAAAGAGAAAGGGTGGATCAAGCCTTGACTATTTTCCCAATTTGTATAGATCAAGCCTTAGTTGTTTATCCAAAATCATTCACAAGTGGAAACTCATTGTCCATTATACAAACTAGATGTACTCACATGGGCTAGTGAAATCCACTGTCCACTAGGTGAGCCCCAAAAAGTGGCTAATGGGAAAATCATGCCAGGTCTAAAGGCTCCCATTGTACTAACCATATCAAAGTTATACCTCCTGATAACTTTGATAAGGCACCATAGAAAATTGTCACAAGGCTAGCAAGTTGTGTTATGCTAGGCACCCATGAAAAAGGCTCTACTAGCAAGCAAGTTGTGTTATGCTTGATGGCTATGAAAAAAATAAAGGCTCCACTAGCAAGAAAGTAGTGTTATGCTTGGTGGCCTTGGTACATGCAATAGGATATTCAAAGGGATTTTTCTTAGTTCATGAAATGTCTCACTTTAGAAAACATCATGCCTAATGTCTCCAAGAGAGGACTAGTCGATGATAAAAGATTTGCAACTTACAGAATGCAATTCGTAGCATCACCATTAAGAGGAATGTCATATGACAAGAAAGGTCACAATATTGAAGGACACCAAACCTAATGATACCACAAAGAAGACACATCACATGAAGTAAAAAGACCACACTTTGAAGAAAATAATGAGCGGGGATGTGTATGCCCCCACTTTAAAGAAATTGCTAAACACCATGTTGTGAGAAATTACTTTAAAGTAGAACACAATAAATGCCAATACATGAGAGCTTTATTCGGAAAGTCTTATGTAAACATGTTTCCAAATAGAGCTACATCATGGAAAGGAGGGTTGCTCCCCATATGCAATCCTAAAACACATAAGGGATACATGGATATGGGGTCAACATTTGTCATTGTTGCAGTGATATAATCGATCTTGGAACCACCATCATTCCCAAAATAACTCATGGAACAATGAGCACAAAGGAAGAATGGCGCATACCTCATGCCACAAGGTGTATGAATAATATGACTAACCCTCTAACTCAAAAAGCTATTTTTTTGTCAAGTTGTATCAAATTTTGGGGTTTTGAGGAGAAGCATGCCAATAAAGGAAATTTTGAAACTCTAACAAAGATTAGGGAAATAGCAGGGGTTGGAGGAAGGGTATCCCTAGATGAGAAAATATGAAAAACTTGAGAAATTTCCTACACATAATTTTCTTAGAGTTATGCAATTTCTAACATATGGGGGTACATGGGGATGAAATAAAATTAACACTTAGGAAGCATTTAACTAAGGGGAACTATCTAAAGATTTCTCAAATTGGTTATCTATGATGGGTAAAATGGGGCCTAAATATACAAAAGGAGTTAAGACTCAAGATACTTGGACACAGTCACATTGGGTTCCAACATTGGCTCTACTTGAGGATGTGTATCTTATTGGAACAACACAAATCCAACTATCTAGGATGCAAACCACAAGGATAAATAAAAAATAAACATAAAACCTAATCATACGTTTTCTTAAGTATAACAATAGTCAAGGTTACATAAGAAAAATTAACAAGGATTAGAATAAAATTGCAATGAATTACTAGTATTGGCTCTATGAGAAATAGTACTTCAAATATTTCCTTTATATTGGCATCACCAAGTAATTTCCATCTAGACCTCTTAAATAGAAAGTCTCAAGACTACAATATCTCTCAATCATAAAGGGACCCAACCAAAGATCTTTAAATTTTCCATGCTTCCCCTTATCTTCAACCTTAGAATTCTATAACAAGACCACATCATTTAATTCAAACTTACAAGACCTAGCTTTCTTGTCAAAAATATGTTTAACCTATTATCATACCCAAAAATTCTTAGCTTGAGTATCTCTCTTCTTTAATATAATTCTACTAGTTGGTCATGTTTGAACATTGTAGTATTGAAATCCTCATGGTTCCCTTGCTAAAAGAACTAGTATACTAGCACTTGAAAGTTAACAAGATATACTACATCTAATTAATATGCCAATGGTTGTTTTCTTGTAGACTTCTTTTGAGTAAGCCTATCAACCCACAACACCATTTTGAGATTATCATCATATTGGCACCCCATTTTATGTGCCCCATTTCTATTTTTTCCACTTATATGTTATACTTTTGATCCTATTTACCCATGATCTATAACCTATTTGAGAGATTCTAAGTAGGTATTCCCTTTGTCAATTTTTCCTAAATATTCTCTTTTGTTGTTCCCTATGTGTTTGAATGTGTTGTATATTACAAAATCTCAAAAAAATTGAGTGTGGGGGTTTGTGCTCAAATTTATAAGGATGTTCTTGTGTTAGACTTTCAAAGTTTCCATTTTTAGTATGTATTTCTACTCAACTCTGCCTTGTTCATTTTTCCTTTTTAGGGTATTGAATTTTCCTATGTTGGCATACCTTTCATTTTTTTTCGTAAATTTGTTCTCTTTCTCTATCAAAAATGGAATTGTATTTCTCAACATCCCTTTCATACATCCCCCACCTCTCCCCTTTCATTTTTTGGTGTTTTATTCTTCCTCATACTAACATGCCTCTCATTTGAACCTTGACTCCCCAAAACTTTGTGCTTGGTGCTAAGTTTTATTTTGGTTCCAAATTTTTGACCATCCCCTTACTATAGTATCATTTCCTTGGTATCTCCAAAAATCACTATCTCATTAGGATCAAATTTTCAAACATGTCCATAATTGGGTACCTCTTAAGAAGCCCTCTCAACACTTGACTCTTGAATCCTCAATCTCTTATACTAGGTTATCTATCAAAGCCAACATTTCAATTATCCCCTTTTTTTGGTATACTTTTCTTGATATCCCAATACTCAAATTCTAACATTTCCTTCCATGTACTTTATTGAATTCAAAGATGTGGGGAATCCCTCTAATTAAGTACAAGGTATGATAAATCCCTAAACTATGATCCCATATACTCTTCACTTTTTTACCTTATCAAGATCATGAGTTTGGACTTTTTCTCATGCTTTCAAGGATGAATTGGTACTTCTAGTCCTCAACTTTCGATAAAATTATTCACATGTCTATTTGGAATTGGAATTGTGGTGACATCCTTACCTATATTCCTAGGTAATTAAGCTCATTTAACCCCAAATCCTTGAATATTTTACATCTCTTTTGTTTTTGTACTATTCACTCATACAAACTTCCCTAAATGACCCAAAGCACCATTAATGACCTAATAAGATTATAGACATGTAAAAATGACCTAACACATATCACACATCCTGAATGACATTTTTTCATCATCGACATCATTATCAACTAATATCATTGCATTCCACATCATTTACATAAATAACCCTATTTTCCTCTATTAATTGAATAATCTTTAAATTATTTAATTACTTCACCATTTTGGGTATGTGCAGGATCATCATGGAAAAAACAGGCCCTTAAGTGGCAATGAAAATTCAAAAAAATCAGAGTTAGGCAACTTGACATAAAAATTTGAATAAGTTATCTATATTATTTCAAAAATATGTAAGAATAGAATCTGTGGAAAATTGAATGTAGTTTCTAAACTACTAAGTTTATTTTATTTTTTAAAAGTCTATCGGTGAAAATTTGAAATTTCAATGCAGTAGTACTTAAATTTTAGAGAAAAATAAGAAGTAGGTGTCTGTCTGACCACCCTAACCACAATAAAATGATAATATGTTTTTATAAGATTTTAGATATAAGCAGGACCTCATGCTCAGATGACATGTATATTTTTTTGTAATTTTTTTTTTAGTAAATAATTAATAATGAATTTTTTATTACAACCTTTTAAAAAATATAAAAATGTGTATGTCTGACCACCTTAACTTGGTCAAAACTTCATGAAATTCATTTTTTTTAATCCTATAGTATGTGAAGTATAGAATGTGACGCGATGTTTTGATCTCAAAAAATATGATACCGCTTTGAAGGTTATAGATGTTTTTTCAATCAGCCTATCAATCAAGACTTTTAGTCGTATTCTAATAGAAAATGAATAATACCATTTATTAAATTCAAAGTAAAGAATAATTTATATTGGTGGAAAGCCGAGTCTCCCTAGGAAACCCTTTCGCTTCATCAATTTTGGCTAAAAAAGTCACAACCACATGGGCTTAAGTCTAGAAAACAAGGTATGTTGTCAAACAGTTTTTTATGCTGGACTTTAGGAATTGGTACAACCAAGCCAAATTCCAAAGCAAGCCCCGAGGCTAATCCCTAGGCACAAATTTTGCGGGGTTAGAAATATCAGATATCTGTTTCAAATTGGATATATGTTTCAAATTAGATATCCGTTTTGAATCGGATATCCAATTTGGTTTATATATGATTTTAAAAAATGTTATACACTTTATAATATATGATTTAGAAAATGCAATAAAATTTTTATAGTTTATTTTAATATAT
>VDFB02298930.1:0-13448 GCA_007258455.2 Sequoia sempervirens | reverse complement strand
TTGAAATTTCATATTTTCAGCAAATAGATTTTTTTAAAAAAAAAATAAACCTAGTAGTTTAGAAACTATATTCAATTTGCTACAAATTCTATTCTTACATATTTTTGAAATAATATAGATAACTTATTCAAATTTTTATGTCAAGTTTACTAACTTTGATTTTTCTGATTTTTTTGCCACTTAAGGGCTTGTTTTTTCCATGATGATCCTGCACATACCCAAAAAGAAGTTGGAAAGCATAATGGATAAATCAAATACAAGTGGATACCAAATAAATATTATCCCTATCAAACTCCATTAGTCAAAGAAACTATGGGGAAAAATAAAAAGGGAAAAGTATCCATCAAAGATGTCCACAAAATCAAAAACAAGTTTCTCAAGCAATGGACAAAGTATATCAAGAAATTGGTCCTAATTCCATGCACACTTCTGTATCCACCCATTATTTCTCATCTTCCCAAGTTTGGAGAGTCAAAGGTGCCAAAATATCAACCAATCCATCTCTTATTCCTAAACACACAACTCCATCCACACCTCCACACATGATATCCAATTCTCACATTGACCATGTATTAGCAACCACCCTTCATTATAAGGATTCAAAAGGCATCCTATTGCGATGTGAGCACAAAGACAAAGTTAACTCTGCTATAAAAAAAATAGATCACGAATCTCAAAAGTTACATTCAAGTGTACGTATCTTGGAAAAACAACTTCTTTAGGAAGGATATTGATGGCACATTATGATAGAAGCATCTACATCAACACCACTAGGTGATTCAACATGGGCTTAAAAATCTTTCACAAAAAAAAACTAAAACATCAAATAAATAAATAAATAAATAAATCCTAAAAATAGTAAAGATAAAAATCATGCTCTAGTGAAAATCGCATGGGCGGCGCTTTGGGAAGGTAACATGATTAAAACCTGTAAAAAATGTGTCATGTGTAGAATCAAGCATCTACGTGCGCCACTTCAGATGAAAGCATCTAATTCCATCCATAAGAAATACAACATTCCATCCATCTTATCTAGATAATAAATCCATTCATCCATAAACCATTTATCCAATCCTTTTTCATTCATCTACATCCATAGTCTAGATTATCTTTATCTTGATGAAAGTTTGGTGCACACTTTGCACTTTCTTATGGTAAACATCTTGACATGAGTCATTTTCATTGATTCTATCCTATCCAACATTATCTGAGCCATGAAGCATTATCCAAATGAGCATTATTTATTTGAACATCTTATCTTATCACAAGATAATCCATATCCATCCATCCATACACTTATCCAAGCATCTATCAATGGCATTCCATACATTTCTAGATATTGAGGTAGGTATTTACATCTTGCTTTGGGAATAAATCTTGGTCTATATCCTCCAACTTATGTGGTGATCCGAACATTGGAAAACATGAAATCAAATTGGTGAAAACATTTATGAGCACAATCCAAATCACTAGACCGCGTCATATTTTAATGAGAAAATGTTCCTTATCAAGCTTTATCTTTCATCAAACATCAATCCAAACAATCAATATTAGTTGCAACTAACGTGTGCTTCAATATCACATCAAATCATCCAAAACCAAATTTTGTTCAAAATCAAGCTTCAAAATCAATCAATCAAATTCAATCAATCCATCATAATCTTGGGATATCCATCCTAATCATTGTGTTACTTAACACTATCCTTGCATTGTTGTGTATCCTCAGCAATGTTATCATCATCAATCAATCAATTTGATCAATCAACCTTAGCTTGGTTTTCAACAAAATTCCAAAACATAGCACTGATATCATCACACATCCATATCCAAATCATCAAAATCTTGCAAAAAATCCAAAAACATTCAAAAAAATTGTGTAAAAACCCAAAACATCCAAAACATACCAAAATCCAAAACATGTCAAAAAGTCAAAAAGTCAAAAAAAAACATGGTATCCGAACTACGTTGTCTATGAGCTTAAACATAGGCAAGGCTAATCTTTGATCAACCCTCGAGACACAAAATCCAAAAATATTCATAAATATTATTAAAAACCAAAAAATTGGAAAATTTGAAAATCAAAACATTTGCAAAACCTTAAAAATACCAAAAATAGCCTCAAAACATTTCAAAACAACAAAAACATTCAAAAACCCAAAAAATCCATCTATCCCATCTCGCTTTCACCTGCAATAAACATCACTCATAATAAATCAATCGTCATCCTCAACCTTTGGTGAAACAATAAGAAATAAGTCTAGTAGGTCAAAAGTGAAAACTCAAAATGTTCGGGTTTCAAGTCTAGGTTAGTAAGTAAACAAGTTGGTAAACTCTTTGTATCAAAGGTCTATCATCCAATCAAATCCCAAAATCATCTGATAACATCATGTCCTAGGATGCATCCTTCCCACAATGGACATCAACATCAGACATCACCATAGTTTAGTCTTGGCTAGTGGTATGAAGAACATTAGCTTGTTTGTTTACTTTATCTTTGTCTTTTGACTTATCTTATTTGCGATCATTTCAATGATCTCTTGATGATGTCCAAACAAAGGGATTTAGAGAGAAAGGAATGGGGCAACGATCATTATCTTTTTATCTATTGTGCTTGTTGGATATTCTTGTAATATAACCTTGGTCATGTGAGCTTTGTTTGGGTGTAAGGAGGGTGTTTTAGGTGTCTTTTTGACCACATAGGAAGGATTTCCTTTCTATGTTTTGGTCTGAGATGTTTTAAATATCTGAACCACATTTTAAATAGGGTTTTGTATGCCAGGTGTGAATAGAAATACTCCTATCTGATTGTCGAGTCAAAGTCCATCACACTAGGTGCAACGCCATCCTAGTTCTTTATACCTCGATGCATCTTGCTTATGTGTGTTATCAAACATAAGGTAAGTAGCCTTTTTAAAGTCCCAATTCCTGATAAGCAAAGCATCATCATCATCATCATCATCATATCTAATAAAGTCTTACAAATCATGGACTTGTTGGATCCTCTTTTCATCATTTCATTTCTTCTATCCTCTTTTCACACTAACATAATATCATGTCCATCATGCATCCACAAACCATTAGCATACATACATCTCATAATCATGGCATCTCACATCATCCATCTCACATGCATTGCATCATCATTTGAGATGTTTAGGATAATATAGTTTTGCTCTTCTTAGCATCTTAGTTCAACTCATTTGCATCATCATCATAACCATCCATACATCCATCTTGAACCTCTTTGTTGTGAGATTGACACTCAAATTGAATTTTTTGCTCGATCTCTCGAGGGGGAAGTGTACCGGTATACTCCTTTCCACTGGGGCATCCAAAAAAAAAAGAAATTTTTAAACTTTTGATCTTAGCAAAGTTATTCTTTGAACCAACGCAACAAGTACATTGCTTCAAAGAGGGGAAAAATGTAGACATGTAAATTATCCTGATTAATAACGTATACTCGATTCTGATAGTTTACTAACACCAGTTCTTCTTTAATCATCCTCTTTACTAATTATTTAATTAAATAATCCTTATTTGATTAAATTCATCAAATTCCTCTTTTAATTGAATAAATCAATCTTGATTTGATTAAATCATAATATTTCCTCTTTTAATTAAATAAATCAATCTTTATTTAATTAAATCACATTTCCCCTTTTAATTGAATAAATCAATCTTTATTTAATTAAATCCTAGATTCTCCTCTTTAATTAAATAAATCAATTTTATTTAATTTTAAGTCATCGATTAATCCTAAAGTCATCTCTTTAATTAAATAAATCAATTTTATTTAATTAAGCTTCTAAAGTTCTCCATTTAATTGAATAGATCAATTTTATTTAATTAAATCACTAATATTCATTATTCCTCTCATTTTCATTTATTTAAATCCTAAAATCTAAGTCAAAAGTCAAAATCAGCTAATCTCCATTAAAATTAATCCTAACATTAATCCCTCAAATCCTCTAGCTTTTGCAACTTGCTCATGAAAATCAATTTAGTTAATTTATAAATCTTCCACATCTCCCTCAAACATGTCACTTCCTCGAATTTGAATTTCCACCTAATTGCATTTATTTGCACAATGACCAAAATGTGCACAACCTCCCTCCATTGGAATGTTCACAAGTGGCACAATACCATTGGATTATCTTTTATCCCACATTCCTCCTATCTTTCATTCTTCCATCAATCTTTTCTATAAATAGAAGACTCTTCTATTGAGTTTGGATCCACAACCCACAAGCTTAGGCATTTTCATCCACAATTTTCAGAGCAAAGTTATCATCTTCATTGTTTTGAGAAACATTCATCCACTTTCATCCATTCTCATAATTTCATAGCAAGGTTATAAAGAAATTTCATCAAGGAGCATCAAATCTTCACCATTGATCATCAAGCTTGCAAGGAATTGGGAAAGGGACATTTTCTACATCAAAATGGCACCAATTCCCCCATGGGATTGTGAGTTTGGACACTAAACTAGAATTTAATAACTTTTTTACTTGTGTTCTTCATTTATTTCTTGTTTTCATGTTTCAAATGAATTTCATGGGGAATGATGTTCCTAACTTGCATATTGGACTAATAATGTGTTTGTTCTTTGTGTTTGTGCAACTATATGATCACCATTCACACATTGTTTGACAAAAAATGTAAAGAACTTTTAACCATCTCTTGCAGCACTTTAATAATGTAAACAATGTGTATCCAAAGATGCAAAACAATTTTATCCAATGTATGCAAAACTCTAAGAATGAAAATAGTGTATATCCAAAAATGAAAACCACTTTTATCAAACTCATGAAAAGTTTTATCAGTGTAAATGTTGTATATGCAAAAGTCAAAAGTAATTTTATCTATATTATGCAAAGTTTTAGAAATGATAGCACTTTTCAGATCTAATGATGCTTGTAATTGAAATGGTTTAAAAAAAGAGTGCCTTAAATTGATGTTTTTGACCTAGATGCATAAAATAAATGTTCGTGAAACTTTCTAGACTTATATTATATGTTACTAGGAGGCTTAGGAAGCACAAAAATAAGATTTAAACCCTGAATATTGTAGTTTCAAACTCATCAGGGACTAAGATTCCAGCAAGGGCGTCTTGGTCCTATTGATGTAATTTTGAGGTTCCAAAAATTGAAATAGGCAACAAACAACTCAAATAGGGTTCTGAGCCAAAAACCCACAAAGAGAATAAGATGTCAATAAGGGAATTTTAGTCCTAGTATAGGGGTTTTTTAGAAAAAAAAAATTATGGATTGATGATAGTGTTTCTAGGTTGCCCACTCAGGGACTGATGTTTAGAAACATAAAAGTGTGCAAATGAATGCAAGAAAAAGTAACTAATGACAAGCAATTGAATGCAAAGTTTAATACAATTTTTTTTTTAATTTTTGAATGCAATAACAATGTTCCTAAATGAAATTAGGATGATTAAGAATGCACTTTTCAATTTTTCAATGAGATAAGATGACACAAGAAAGAAAATATGCAACCTATATGCATTTCTCTAATGGAAATATGAGAAACTCTAGATGTACTTTCACTAATGCAAGATGCAATGCAAGAATGAATGCAACCTAGATCTAGTACTTTAGTGAACTCCAAACTAGAAAATGAATGTCCAAAATTTTTAGGTTTACCAAAATGAACAATAGCCTGGAATGTGTGCTTTATGGCCTAGGTCATGTAACATCACTATTCTCCTATTATCATTCAAGGATTTCCTAGGATCCCAAATTGGATTGAATATCAACACAAAGGTGAGTCAATTCTCAACAAGGAAGACCTAGGGGGATCTTTAGGCTTTGAAGGGTTCACCACCAAGCAAAATATTGGAAAAAACAAATTAACATTCAACTCACAAAACCTAGTAATGCAAGCCAAATAATGAGTGCAAATGATGAAATTAAGCAACAACAAGTTAGGATATGTGTACAAGTTGCAAGTATGGAAATGTATTGAGGATTTCAAAAATACAAAAATGTTGTCAAAATATGCCAAGGAAGACAAAGATGCCCTTACTATCATCTTAATCTCATTGCTATTTTTGGGGGGTGATGCGAAATCTTCAGATGTCGAAATAGAATCTAGAAGAATCTATGCAAAATACCATTGGGAGGACTAAGATGCCCTTGCTGCTGACTTAGTCCCCTCTTGAATTTCTGAAATATCTGAATGTGATCTTAAGGATCAATGTTTTCACTTCCTTCTTCTCATATCTTAGGTCCTAAGACTTTCAGATCTAGCCTGCAGGTGAGTTTCCGTGAAGATGACAACTTTGCAACTTTTCACTTCAAATGATCTTCAATTCTTCAGCCTAAATCCACAAATGCAAACATGCAAGAAAGGAAAAACTTGTTGATTGTTAGTAAATGGGGGTTTGCCTTGGTCAAACCCCTTGTTGGTAATTAAACCTTGGAATGAAATAGAATAATGAAGGGAAATGATGAATTAAAAAAGTGTTATGTTGTAGCTCACCAAACCCTTGTTATGAAATATGCAAACTTGTGTGAAGTGGCTAGCTTGAATGAAGATCTTGAATTGAAGTAGTGCTTGATAGATCTTGACTTGAATTGCTTGCTTGAATCAAAACCCTACATCACAAATGTTAGCTCAAAAACACACATGATGCAAGAATATCCTTGATATGATGCTTGAATCTTGATGATGGCTCCAAATGCTTGATAAATTTCTCTTGAATATCACAAAATTTCTATAATGCATGAATACATGAATGCTTGGATATGCTTAGATTACTTGTTAGATTGGTAGGTGAAAATATGAGCTAAAGAATCTTGTATTTATACTTATCTATGCTTAATATCTTGAAATTGCATCACACCAAGCCAACATATGAATTCATTAATTAAAGGAGGCTAAATCATGCCAAGATTTAAAATTAAATCCCAGAAATAACTTAAGGGGGACTAAGATGCCCTAGGTGGCATCTTAGTCTCGAGGCTTGAAACTCGGGGCACAGACTCTAAAGATGCATTTGAAAAGAGGGTCCCAAGATCTTTAGAGGAAAAAGATGCTCTAGGTGGAATCTTAGTCCTAGTCCAAAAATTAGGGAAACACAACCAAAATCATTAAATTATCATTTATCGTTTGATGTTTGTCGAGATTAGCCATAAAAAGATACAATTTATTAGGCTCGTGGATGTAAAATAGGACCAATTAAGACATAAATAAGGATAAATAAAGCAAGGCAGGTCCATAAAAGTGTGAAAATGCAAGGGTATGGCTATGTGCAAGATCATCATGGAAAAAACAGGCCCTAAAGTGGCAAAAAATTCAAAAAAATCAGAGTTAGGCAACTTGACATAAAAATTTGAATAAGTTATCTATATTATCTCAAAGATATGTAAGAATAGAATCTGTAGAAAATTGAATGTAGTTTCTAAACTATTAGGTTAATTTTAAAAAAAAAAATCTATTTGGTGAAAATTTGAAATTTCAATGCAATAGTACTTAAATTTTAGGGAAAAAATAAGAAGTAGGTGTCTGTCTGACCACCCTAACCTGTAAATTATAATATTTTTTATAGATTTTAGATATAGTAGAGGACTCATGTCCCGATGTGATGCATATTTTTTTGTAATTTTTTCAGTGCGTCATTATTATAAATTTTCTATTACAACTTTTAAAAATATTAAAACTTGTATCAACAATACATAACTTGGTCAAAACTTCATGAAATTCTTACTTTTAATCCTATAGTATGCAAAGCATAGAGAGCGTGTCACATGTTTGATTCAAAAAGGTGATATCGTTTGAAAGCTATAGATGTTTTTCAATCAACCTATTAATCAAGACTTTAGTCATAATTCAAATAGAAAATGGATAATAATAATTTATTAAATTCAAAGTAAAACATAATTTATATTGGTGGAAAGCTGAGAATAGATCCTTTAAAAACCCTTTTTGTTTCATCAGTTTTGGGTAAAAAAAATTCGTCAACCACATACCCTACACATACCCATCATATTGCCACTTTTTGGCCCATCATGATCCTGCACATACTCATATGCATTTTCCTACACTACACATACCAAGGTTGTGACCCTTGGGATTCACATTAGCAAATAATGTCAAAAGAAAAACGTTGCATCCCCTCAACTTTCTATTTGAATTTGTCACTTCATACCATTCTTGGAAAAATAAAAGATTCATTTAATTTAATTACCTTCAATGCTAGAAAAATATGAAAAGTAAAGATATTCAAACTTTCCAATAAAATATCTGTAGATGGAACTTAGATTGTATAAAAAAATATGACATTTTTCAAATGTGACAAAGAGTCACTCAACTTTCACAATTGACCACCAAATCAAATGGAGCTTCCCATGAAGAAAAGAGAAGAAAAACCAAAATGACAAAACCAAACCAATTTTTTTTTGGTTGATGTTGATCTCCTGTTGTCTCGAGATACTCTTGCATCAACCCCAAAACCCTAAATCTACAATAAAAGCATACACAAACTCCTTACACTTTTCAATATCTTCATTATTTCTTGCAAGCCTTAGATTCAACTATGCACTAGATTTTCTCCAGTAAGGGTTATATAAACCACAACCATTGCTCTAATACCGAATGTTAGGATATTTCCAACTATCTATGATAATTTCCATATAATCCAAATAGAGAAATTTGTGAAAAAGAATATTTTGAATATATATAAAAAAGAAAAGACAACATACCATCATAGGTGACACAATTTATACCTTAGAAAATCCCTCAAAAGGAAAAAATAGGGCCTGCAAAAGCATCCATCACTCATGTATTATGCAATAATAAAATCATTAGAATACATCTTCAGAGTCTCCATTAGCACTTCTGAAACACACGATATCTACATGCACTCTATGTGAACAAGCATGCAATGAAACATCACATGCCATGCTTTAAACCATCATAAATGCAAACAAGAGATGCTCTCAACCCATTAGCTAAAATAGTTAATTATCCAACCTTACACAAGTACCCATGTACTTTCTTTTATAGGCATAAGCTTACATAAAACCACCAAGCTATATTACATGAAGCATGTAACTAATACCATGATCTTACAAAACCATTAACCCCCATATTTACTTTTGGTACTAGGTTTTCTTGATATTCAATATTTCCCTAATGTGCAAACTCACATTAAATATTTATCCTAATGTTACATAAAACACATAAGGTGGCCTTGACAATATTAACCCCATGTAATGCGGACATTTGTAGATCCCCTAGGTGCACCAAAAATAGTAATAAATTACTTTATAACATTATGCAAGGTGTACAACACACTTTTTCCTAGAAAAATGACCAAAAAATAAAAAAATAAGGGTTAAAAAACTACTCACTATATTCATGGATTCACCTCACTTAATATAGAATTGCACTTGAGCAACCCTTGTTGACACATAGGTCCTATAAAAAACCATTACATAAAACTACAACCAACACCTCAATATCTAAATGTATTGATTGCCTGAGGGTATGAGTGCAATTGAAAGTTACATTTACCTTCCTGTATATAGCTAGGTCAAAATTTGTAACTTATAGACAATAATTCCTACAAGCTCCATTATCATGACACATATAAAAGACTACATAGATTTATGATTCTTATATATATGCAACTTGACACATTTTGAGACCACACATGGTTTGATCTTGACTATTTTTCCATCATATGACATTTTTTTTACAAATTCGAGTTCCTTTCCCTATGAAATTCACTTATCCCTTTATTCTTTTATAAACATTCCCATATGTCTATCTCTACCTTATCCACATAGAAACACATTTTGTATGCATGTTCACATTCCTATGTATTATTTATCCACTTTTATTTGGCCCTTCAATTTCATGGGTCATTCACATGGTTGAATTTTTACCTTGCAATCCAAGACTTAACCTTCACAAATTCAAAAATTGGCCAACTTTCATATATTCATTCCCCATTAATAGTTGACTAAACTCAAATTTGCATGATTTATTGTTATATCATTCTATTTAAAGGTTTTAAATGCATTGAATTTTGCATTTATAATCTTCACTTAAATGTCATTTATGTTCAAAGATAAAACACTTAAATTGGTGTAATAAAAGGAATCTAGATCTACAAGATCATTATAGGAGCACTTGCATGCCTAAAGAGTGTTGCCTTTAGTTATCTACTCACATTTATTTCACTAGCCTAGTAGAACATAATGACAAACTTTCCAAAGTATTTTGTAATATCTTCAATCTCTGATAGTAGAAAAGGTAAAGGAGGTAGAAGTGAATCAAGAAAAAAATTATAGTTGTGCTGATTACTAATAATTTATGTAGGTGTAGGACATTTATGTAATCATGGATCCAACCCAAATCAATAAATTTAAACCTCAAATGTTCTGATTTTGAGACAAGATGTCGACTATCATGATCCATTTTGAATCCCAATACATCTAAATTTATTTATTTTAAATCACAAAATTAAATATCATTACTTAATAATTTATTTTGTATATTTAACATTGATTATTTTTAATTTTTAAAACGTACTCTTATATTTACACTCATTTATTTATATAAATTAATTTGTATATATCTTATTAAATTTATCTAATTAGTTAAAACAATATTTTCCTTTATAACACTAAATTGAATTTAATTTTTATTTTAATATATACTAAAATTCAAATATTTAAAATATATATGTAGTTACACTCATGAGAGAATATTTAATATTTGAGATTCTCCATAAATTTCTATGTAAAAGAAAAAGTATGATAGTCATGGGAAAGCTAGCTTACCCACCTTTTTCGCCCTTATATTTTGCACGATAAAAGATATTAAGCTTTACATCGACTTTTCAATTTATGAAAAAATAAACAACACATTTCACCCAAATTCCAAAGACACCACTCCAAAGAGACAACTAATCAAATAATGAGACATCATCATCATTAACATAAAGTGTGGTGGAAGAAATGTGTCCATATGAAAAATGAGTCATAATTAATGATAATAAATTTCCACAATCCATATTGCTGCATAAATTTGTTTATGGATTTGATTTTTTTTAACACTTTTTTTATCAATGTACTGAATCACACTTCTTGATCCATCTTTAGGATGGTAGAGAGTCATAATATTTTGTAGAACTGAACTATCACATGGCGGAGTGTTGTCCATCATTCGGATGGTAGAGAGTCATAATGTTTTGTAGAATTGAACCATCACATGGCATTCACGTGGCATTCATATTTTTAGGATTTTTTTCTTATTTAATTTTTATCATATTTTAAAATATTTTATTTAAACATCATTTTGTTTAATGATTGAACAGTTCATCATAATTTTGAGGCTCTAGGAAAATTTACTGCCAACAATTCACCGATGGAAAATTCACCATCAACAATTCACCATGGGAAAATTCATTGCCAAAAATTCATGCAACTAATTTTTTGCATGGTGAATTGTCATGACGGTGAATTTTCCTACAGTGAATTTTATGTTGATGAATTGCTAGCAGTGGATTTTTCATATGCCTAATTTTATATTTCATTTAAATTAAAAAATCAATTTACCTTATTTCTATTAATATCATAATGTTATGTAAGACTGAACTATCACATAGCATTCACATGACATTTATATTTTTTTAAAATTTTCTTATTTAATTATAATCTTGTTTTAAAATATTTAGTTTAAACATTATCCTGTTTGATGATCAAATAATTAATAATTTTTCATGTACATTAATGAAAATATTTGTCTTATATTTATTAATCAAAATTGACATATTAAATGGACTCCTAATTTTTCTTTCTATATCACTATATGATTTCTTGTTTGAGTTGAACTTAGAGTGGGAACTAGTAATCTTTGAAGTAGGCTTTTGCGGATGGAATGTTAGCTCTAATTTCACATATGTTACTACTGTGGAAATTGCTCCATGTTAGTATATGTATAATGTGGCTCTATGAAAATTCACCACCATTAATTCACCATCAGAAAATTCACCGCCAACAATTCACTGTGGGAAAATTCGCAATTCACGCTGTGGAAAATACATCATATTAAAAAATTTCCATTAATTTTCCCAATGAAATTAATTTTTCCTTGTTGGTGAATTTTCATTGAGGTGAATTTGTCATGGCGGTGAATTTTCCCATGGTGAATTTGCTAGTGGTGAATTTTCCTGATATTGTACAATGTGGTTCAGTTGTTTCCATTATTTTCACTCATATTAAAATATTTTAAACGAGGAAGATGATCTTGCTGTATAAGGAAACTGGGCTTAAATGTATTATGATTTCTTCTACAGCTTCAATATTGAGATCTAAGAAGGTTTGTACTCTAGTAAACCATTGTTTAATTAGAGGATGAAATGGAGAAAGTAAGGAATTTCAAGAAGGTTGAAAGGAGTTATTACAACACTCCAAATGGATGGCATTTGGAAACTTTTGAAGAAGCCAAAAGTCGGCTGGAGAGTAAGGATAAACAACTTTTAAGCAGATGGGACAAAGTGTGTCTCTTGGATGGTTGGATACGTGGTGTTGGTTATGATTACAAGATAGGAAATGAGTTCAGTAGCTATATGGGCTACATACTTCTCATTGAAACTCATATGTCAACAAAGAATGCATCTAGTATGCTTTTTTTTTTAAGATTAATATTCTATGAAAACATTAACTACACATTAACATCAATTGTAAGCTTATATTTTTAAAGAAATTTCTAGTACTTTAATTATAGATGTTAGTTGACATGGGGTTTATTTATTACTTATATTCTTGAATAGTAAGAGTTTTTTTTTATTACATATAGGTTAGCTTGGTTTACTTTAATCAACTAACTATGAACCAATTTCTTTGTTTTTAGTTTCTTTTTCAAGAACAATTTTTATTAACTTTTATTGTGTGTTTGCTCAACACATGTAGAAGATTCATAATGTTATAATCATATAACTTTTTAATAGTCATTTAATGATACCATGTTTGAATGATGAAGATATTATCTTAGTTTATGTCCGTTTTCTACTTATTGATTTTGTTTGCCCCATCTTAATTGAAAAAATATTTATAAAATAGAGCTAATGTTGTAAGATTAGCATTACTTTAGTATTTATGCATGAAGTATTTAGTTGAGGTGTTTTCTAATTTCTACTCTTTCTCTTACTAAAACCTTTCAAGTTATATGGGTTTATTCAATAGGATAAGAATAAAAATGGCTATCCAAAGTTAATTTAATTTTTTTTTGTTAAGGTATGGTTGAAATGATGAAAAATATTGATATATATTTTTAAATAGTTAAAAAATTAGAAGGTTATAGTTTGATTGGTTGAGAACAATTGATGAGGTTGTTGGTATGTTCCTTGATTATATCGTCCACTATGGTTCAAATCTCTAGAGGTACAATTGGGCTAGATTTGACCTCGTATGACATTGATGGACAAG